>VUQH01075869.1:0-11966 GCA_015106775.1 Etroplus canarensis
CCTCTGATGGACTCATTTCTAATCCTGTCCATCCTGGTCACTCCCAGTCAACATCTCAGCATCTTCAGCTCTGCCACCTCCAGCTCCACCTCCTGTCTTTTTGTCATTGCCACCGTCTCCAAACCATACATCATAGCAGGTCTCACCACCATCTTGTAAACCTTCCCTTTCACTCTTGCTGCTATCCTTCTGTTACTCGTCTCCACCCACTCCACCCTGCCTGCACTCTCTTCTTCCCCTCTCTTGTGCTCTGTCCGCTGCTTTGGATGGTTGATCCCAGGTGTTTAAACTCCTCCACCTTCACGTTCCACCTGCCTCCCTCTCATCCACACACATGTACTCTGTCTTGTTTCTGACTTTCGTAGCCATGAAAATAATTAACACGGTAGTTTTGTACGTTTCCAGCTGAGGGCAGCACAGACTTCACTGCAAATATAATGTGAGTAATAAATGTGTGTGCTGTGGTGAGGGGGGTGAGGGGGCTCGTCGTCACAGCTTCATCTGTGTGTTTAATGAGGTTCTTAAGACGTCCAGACAAACCTTTGCAGAGTCCGTTCACTGCTGCTTGACTCCAGGTGCTCTCCGTCTTCTGCTTGGTTCTCCTATCACAGGACCTGAGGAGGAGGAGGAGCCACAAACCTGCAGCTCATTGGAGGAGCAGGAAGCCGACACCTTCACGTAACTCTGGGAAGCCGTCGACCAGTCTGCTGAGTTAAAAACCACTCTGCCTGTTTCAACACTCTGGCCTTAATATGCTCTCCTGCTAATGTGCCTTTCTGCTACTCGCTTATATTCCCCACAGCGGGAATTTGGTTTTACGCCGGATGCCCTTACTGACGCAACCTTACATGGTGAGATGGGCTTGTGTCCCCACCTGAGTTTATGCAGTTTATCTGAGTGTTGCACAACACTCAGATAAACTGCATAAACTCAAGAGCTACATCTCAGACTCTGCAGGCTGCAGTCAGCAGGTTAAAGGTTAAAGTTCATGACAGGACAGTTAGAAAAAGACTGAACTAGTATGGCTTGATTTGAAAGTTGCAGGAAATAGCCTCCTCTCTAAAAAGAACGTTACAGCACAGCTTTGGTTTGCAATGCTGCATCTGAACAAAGCACAAGACCTCTGGAACCATGTCCTGTGGACAGACCAGACCAAAGTGGACATGTTGGACCCTAATCCACAGCACCAAACTCAACATATCAGCACAAACACCTGGCAACTGTCAGCAGAGGCATGATGATTTGAGCTTGTTTTGCAGCCACAGGACCTGGGCAGCTTGAATCCACCATGAACTCCTCTGTATTCTAGAGTCAAATGTGAGGACATCTGTCCCACGGCTAAATCTTGGCCCTAAACTGGCTCATGCAACAGGACAATGATCCCAAGCACAGCAACAAATCTCCAACAGAATGGCTGAAAAAGAAAAGAAGGTGCTGCAATGGCCCAGTCAAAGTCCAGACCTCAACCCCACTGAGATGCTGTGGTGGGACCTTAAGAGAGCTGAGCGTAAATGAATGAACTGAAGCAACACCTTAAGGAAGAGTGGGACAAAATTCCTCCTCAAACCATGTGAGAGACTGTAGGGTCACTGTAGGGTCCACAGCTTTGGACCAAGACTGCCAAACGCATGAGACATCACTTCCTGGACTGCAGCGATGAAAACTGCCACTTTAAAAGCTTATAATGTTTTACAAGAGCAGGTTAGAGTCTGAAGTGTGACCCTGTATCAATAACATGATATCATTAAACTGGAAAAAGAAGCCGTGCAGGAAATCCGTCCTCACTTTTCTATCAAGTAAAAAGGACGAGTTTGATCATCCAGTTTGGTCCTGAGACTCTGTGTCTCAATCTTCTCATTTTATATGAAGACAGACGAGAAGCAGCTTTAACACTGATGTTTACTGCACTTCACTGCTCAAAAACAAACAGTTGTTCTACAGACTAACAAATCAGCAGCCTTGACACACACACACACACACACACACACACTGATGCCAGGGTCGGGCTGTGAGTTATCAGTCCTGTTGAGTCTTGAGTGTGTCTGTGGAGGACAGAGCTGGGCCGGAGGACATCGCCGTCCCTGATAGTCAGGGTGTGTGTTTCACTGTGTGTGTTTGTCATGTTGTGGGGACTGGGCGCTCACTCTGTGACCCCCTTGTGGGGACAGAGAACAAGACCCCATAGGATAGGTCCTTGTTTTAGGAGTGAAGACTGGCTTTAAGGTGGGTGTAGGTCTCCATGAAATGATGGAGACAGGACCGTGTGCGCACTCTGCTTCAGTCCACAGAATCGGTTTAGATCTCTGACCTCGACAGCTGAAACTCTCCTGAGAATTTTTTTTATTCCTTCAAGCTGCATTTTGTGTGTTCATGGCCACTGAAGCACCTCAGCTCTGCATCGACCCTGGACCATAATAAACCCTCAGACTCATTCATGCACTCATCTCATTGATATTACTCAAACTGATGGTGTTAATCACGGTTTCACTGTCAGCGTTTGTCATCCAAAGAACCAGAGAACCGAGGCTTCAGTGGCTCAGGAACAGGTGTCTGAGGTCTGAAGGCAGCAGTGTTGTCTCTCTGTTTTAAACTCAGACGTTTCAAACTAAACCAGACGGTGAGGAAAAGGTCGGCTGACAGTTGACCTTCAAACTGCTCTGTGAGGACCTGACTCCTCTATGGGGACAGAGGACGAATCCCCATAGCAGCCTTGACCCAGTTGGTACAGAGTAGATATCCCGGACAAATTCCCAGTTCATGAAGCCATGAGGTTCCAAACTATCCCAGAACATTGTTACCTTCTAACTGAGGCTCTGGAAGTCTTCAGTTTCTACAGAATCAGAAGCCAGCTGAGTCAAACCCATACCTGATTTGATTTTACAACAGATTCCCCTTCATGGTTGTCTCCTCAAACACCTCTGGACCTCCTCCAGTTGCTGCTGTTCTCTGTGAAAGTGACTCAGGTCACAGGTCAATAGAGCCGGACCTCCTGCAGAGCCTGAAGTGTCCACGAGCAACGGCGTCAGGTCAGGAACAGAAGCATCTGAACGTTTGTCTTTGTGGATGTCAGTCTGTACCCACCATCATTTAACTCACCGCGACTTTCCTGTTTCCTGGGTCGGCCAGGTGTTTTTACGGTGTCCTGAAAATGTGTGAAAGGTTCATGTTGTTATCAAATCTGTCTTCTTCCACCATATATTATTGTAAAACATGACGGCCTTAACAAAAGTTTTAATGTTTTGGTTATTGTTAAACTTTAATACCGTGCAGAAGTCTTGAGCCACCTGTCATTTGTTGTTATTTTGTTTTGAAGATCTCTGGAGGCCTTTCGAAGCGTTCCTTTGGAGATTGGCTGAATTTTTACTCATTTTCAGACTGCTCCTCAGGAGACAGGTCCAACAGTGAGTGTCTACAGCCATCTGTAAAACACGGCGGAGGCTCAATCATGGTTTGGGCTGCATTTCAGCCGGTGCTGTTGGACATCTTGTGCAGTCTGATGGAATCATGCAGAAAAGCAGCGTCAGATTTTGATCAACCATGTAGTACTATCTGGAAAGTGTCTGATTGGCAGCGCCTGCCTTTTTCAGCAGGACAATGATCCCAAACACACTGCCAATGCAGTTAAAGCCAACCTGGATAAAAAACGCACAATGGAACACGATCAGTCATAGACTGGCCTCCTCAGAGCCTGGATCTTGACAGAGAACAGAACAAACAGCAGCCAATGTTCTGTGGAAAGTCAAGAAGCCTGGAGCACGAATTCTGAAGACTGGTTAAAGAAATGGCAGAAAGCTTGTCTTAAGCTTAATTTGTGGCTCTGCAGCGTAGTGCTTACGGTGTAGTGGAGAACGCTGTCACCAGCATTCATGCTTTTGGGAGGTGTTGTCCTGCAGACACTAGCTGGCAGTGGGGTGCCTGTGCTGCTGTTGAGTTTCTTTTCTACTTCTGCTTCTGATGATCCTGCAGCTACAACGTGCATACAACGATGGTCCAAAGCACTAGCTTAGAAGAGTTCAGGCTGTGCTGAAGAAAAAAGGAGCTCATACCAAATACTGAATTTCAAGCTGCTTAGAACTGTACAAACTCTGTTTTGCCCTATGTGCTCTATTTCCATTCATATTTGCAAATGTTTAAATTAATCATTGCACGCATTTTTTTTCTTTCATCTTCTTCCTGCTTATCCAGTTGAAGGTTGCAGGGGGCGCTATCCCAGCTGTCGTGGGGCGAAGGGCGGGGTACACCCCGGCCAGGTCGCCGGTCTGTCGCAGAGCCACACAGAGAGACAGACAACCGTTCACGCTCACATTCATACCTACGGTCAGTCTAGAATCACCAATTAACCTACGTCGCCCCCTAGCCTCAAACTCCACTCATAGGGGCCGAGGCCAGCCAGCTGTTGGATTTGAACCCGGACCCGCTTGCTGTGAGGCAACGGTGCTGACGACCCATTTCCCATTTTCCAGATAATACAGAAAGAACTGAGGGTTGGATCAAGACTTTTGCACAGTACTGTAGCTCGGTACATGTGCATGTTGGACTTTTTTAGGTCAAAGATCTCATATTTCTACTCTCAGTCTTCAACTGAAGCTGAATGTGATTTAAATTCAATATGTGGCTCTGAAATCATCCAGCATGACATTTGAGAAGTTCGGCAGCAGTGAGGCTTCAGTCTGGCTGCGATGCATAAGCAGACACATGCATGGGTCCATATGCATGCATTATGTATGTCTGATGTCTGACTGCAGGAGAACGCTGTGGGGTACAGATGGGAGAGGACTGTATTATAAGAGAAGATGATTTAAGGAGCACAGGGAGGCTGGGAGACGACTTTTCAGTTCCAGTTGGGAAGTAAAAGCAGTAAATTTATGGATATGACAGCAGGAGTGCTTTGAGGCTGCAGGAGAGGAAACATGGACGCCGGGACAGATACCAGCTGAGTCCGTCTGTTACCTACATGTTAACTAAGAATAGCTCAAAAACTCTTTAGAGTCTAACAGACGCGTCGTCTTTACCCTAAAATGACCTCAGTCCCCTGTGGGTGGGTGTGTGCAGTGATGGTGCCTAATAACCTGTGGGGTAACCAGCCCCTCACGATGCCTCAGTAGGTGAAGGTCATCCTGTCTGCTCTGCATCACTGCGCAGACAGGAGGAGGATGTTTTCCTAGCCGGTGATTCTGCAGCTTTTGTGTGGGAATGAAAATCACTTCCTACAAAATTCCCAGATGCCGTGTGACTGACAGAGAACAGAAGGAGGTTTGGTGGACAGGTCCCAAACTTTGCTCATTGCACTTCCCTTTGAACCATTCAAACTAATCCCTCGCCTCTCCCATCGCAGGCAGCTTCACAAAGACCCTGAACGTGCAGGACTTTCTGCTGTGGAAATGAGCAGGAAGTTTCCTGGGGTGTTCCCGTTGGGTCAGTACTGATGGACAGTGTTGGTGGGGTTAGGACACAGCCAAGCCACGGCTCAAACTGGAGACTGAACCTCGGTCTGGTGGCGGTCTCTCCACGCCAACCTCAGGTATACCTTTATCCACACCTTGTCAGGTGCATACGATCACTCAGTCCATGCAACAACCAAAAAGGCTGGAAGGTGTTGGATTTGGAGGCCTTAGGATCACACCTGTGTGTTTGAAGATGATGAGGTGCTGCTGGCTTCACCGAACGACGAGCTACACCCGGGATGAGAATTAGCACCTCCAAGTCCGAGGTTCCACTCCAGGCCAGTAACGAGTGGGTATTTTGGTGTCCTGTTCATGAGTAAGGGTAGAGTGGAGCAGAGATGTGGACAGAAGAACATGAGGCCGTGTGTTATTTCTAAATCTCCCTCCATGAGTAATGACTCGGTTACAGTTCACGTCAGTCGAGGTTCTCTTTGGTGAGTAACTTTACTTCTGTCCATTCTTAGATGCTGCAGCTGAAACTGCTGGTAAATCTTTGATGAATGAACCGGCCAATGGATGAACAGCTTTAGTGACAGACTCGTTCTGACGAGGCCAGCAGACAGTTTGTGGGTCTATCTCTGTTATGACTCAGTGGAAACGAAGATCTGTAAACTATAAACTAAACCCTGCAGCAGATAAGAACTCACAGCAGAAGTCTCATTAACGTCTCAGAATGTGTTTTCCACGAAAGGCTGTAAATCAGTTTGAGGTTCGGAGGCCTCGGCCTCGTCAGGGCCAAACCGCCGACCTCAGAAACGATCCTGCTGACCTGATGCGGCGTTCCCGCCACCCTCGATGGCTTTCTGTGGTTTCAGAGAAGCTCGGGTTAGCCCCATTTAAATTTTATGCCAAGATTAAAATAGCTTCAGAGGACATCCAGCCTTCACATCACAGTCCTCACAGACGTTCTTCAGCTGGCTGCTGATTGAATCACATTTCAAGGACACTTTAATGACGTAACAATAAAAGAGGAAATACTAAAGGTTTTTTCCCCAACTGTCTTATTGCTCCAATCTGCTTAAAAAGCTGCTCCCAGTTTTAGGATTTGGCTTCCAGACATGAGAGAGGAGATCTGTGATGACGATTATCATCCTGGGTACTCCATCAGTGTACAGAACTACAGCGTGTACGTGAAGATGTACACATTAGGTCACCAGGCTCCTACCGTGAAGATGAACCTGTTTGGTTGCAGGCTGATCAGGTCACCCGGTGTAGCTCGCCAGTTCAGCCGCTCCGAGGCCTTCCTGTCAACCATGTTCCGACTTCCACCTCAACAGCATTACAACTTCACATTCCTCATATCTGGATCTGGCAGGAAATTAATTAAAGCCCTTTGGCAAAAGGAGTTCAGATACTAAACACAATTTCCTCAAGGACTTTTCAGATAATGACTTTTATTACTCTGATCAAAGTTATAGCCAGATTATTCCAAGGCTTTCAATCAAAGTTTACATTTGATATTTTACCCCAAACTGTCCACAGTGAACCTGCTACATGAGCTCGTTCATTTACTCACACAGTCTGGCTTAAATTTCCGTCCACAAACTGAAGTTTATTAAACACAGGCTGCGCTTTTGATGGGCGTTATGTAATGGAAGTATTTCTTAAAGCACTACTGTTGGTGTATGATCAGATCCTGTTACTGTCAAACCACAGCTGGCGTACGATAAGAACTGCTTGTTGAAACCCAGTGCAGTACAACTCCACACTACCTGAACTTTGTCTTATTGTACAACAGCTGTTGTACTTGCTGTACATCACTAACTTTATAAAGGCAGGTAACTTGGCCATGCAGGTGGCCCGAGTCTCAAACAGACGCAAATCCTCATCAGACAGGTTCTCTTACCAAATTTGACCAAAGTGACAAACAGTAAAACTGAAGACCTGTATATTTTTTACTAATAAAAACTAATCAGGGAAGTGGGGAATCAGGGAAGGCAGGGGACACACAAAATAAAACGAGATAAAGCCTAATAAAGTTGACACACACTGGACTCAGGAATCCAGACTCAAACAACAAACTCTATGAACGTTAACTGGAACCCAAATGCAAAGTAGATGGACAGAAATCAAATCCCAGCCCGCTACTAATGATAGAAACTAGAATAACCAATAAACCAAACATCTTTAGGAATAACTACAACCCCACAACAAAACCCAGAATCCCACAGAAAATAACAGTAGGGTCATAATGCAAAGCACCATCTGAATATCAGCAAAAACACCTCATAGCAACTGTTAGCAGGGGGGTGGAGGGCTGATGATTTGGGCTTGTTTTGCAGCCACAGGACCAGGGCACCTTGCAGTCATTGAGTCCACCATGAACTCCTCTGTACACCAAAGTATTTTAGAGTCAAATGTGAGGCCATGTGAAATTGGCTCATGCAACAGGCCAACGATCCCAAGCCCAGCAGCAAATCTCCAACAGACTTGGCTGAAAAAAGAATCAAGGTGTTGCAATGGCCCAGTCAATGTCCAGACCTCAACCGCACTGAAATGCTGTGGCGTGACCTTAAGAGAGCTGCGCATAAACAAATGGCCATCTTGATCAACCTAAATGTTGTAACATTGTAAAGAAGAGTGGGCCAAAATTCCTCCACATCCATGTTAGAGATTGATAAAATCATACCGAAAACCATCACTGCAACTTATTGCTGCTAAATCTGGTTCAACAAGCTGCCGGATCACAGCCTGAGCTGGTTTAAAATGTGAAGCTGAGGAGGGCTGGGCCTGGTTTGTGCTGAAGTGGGAGATGTGCTAGGAATCCCAGGTGCTGTACACTAGGGGTGGCTGTGGCTCAGGAGGTAAAACAGGTCAACTCTCAGTTAAAAAGTTAGCGGTTCAATCCCAGCATGTTCCTGGGTGAGATACCAACCCCCATGTTGCTCTAGATGCATCTGTGTGTGATGTAAAAGTTTAAACAGTTGGTATAGCAGTCAAGCTTTTTCTTGAGTAACCATCTGTGCAGTGACCACAGTTCCATTTGTCAGGAAATAGTCCCAGCCCTCAGCCTCCCTAAAACCACAGATTGAAGCGTTTGTACTGACATACTGTACTTTGTACTGTACTGGTAGCAGTGTCTGTTGGTGACCGGTTGAAAATCAGAAGCTGCTGAGCAGCGGTGGCTCGAAACTCACTTATGATGTTGGAGGCCAAGATTACGGACCCTCCGAGGACTTATGTACGGGGGCACGCTGGAGGCCTGGAACGAGAGAGTTGAGATTTGGTTGCAGTTTCCCCATTAGGGGATCAGTAACGTGTATATCTACCTGTCTGTACTGTACTTCTGGATTTTTATATGCTGCACCTCAAACCCAGACCTGAGACATCATCTAACTGCCATAAACACGGCCAAGGAAGTCCGGACAGAAGCTCCCTCAGGCAGAAGACGCCGCTGACTTTTCTGCTTCACTGCTTCTAACTAAAGACCCTCCCACGTACTCGGACTCGCCGCTCATTTCGTCCACATGCTTTGGTCGAAACCTTCAGTCAAGTTGACTTTTGCAGGATGTGTTTTCTCCTTTTCCTCAGATGGTTCACCAACCTCGGCAGCGATGGGAACCGGTGCAGACCTGAAGAACCGCTTGCTGGTTGAGCGCGCTCATCATCTAATTGCTTCTGGATTTGGGAGAGAAGCCGTCGCGGCTGATGCACTCACCTTGAGGCAGTGTGGAGCTGTTTTCCCATGCAGGACAGTCAGATTCCAGTTAGCTGGACGCTGGAGGGGAAATGACTTTGCCGTCACACCCTGTGTACTGTAAGCTAACGCTCAGCGGCCTGCCTCTCGCAGCGCCGCTATCACTCAGGGAAACAGTCATTTGTGATAATTACCCTCTGAATTTTTTCCCCCTGCGCAAATCGTCCGTGTCTGTAATTCGTAAAGAAAAACTTCCGTGTGAAATTACCCAGAGTGCTTTTATTAGCAGACTCAGATCTGGTCCTCGTGCCCCTCCACCTACTGCAGGATCCTCGTCACCACGCGCTCCATCGCTTCTGTCAGTCATTCCTCATAACAGCCACTCGCAGAGTTAATGAACGGCACTTTTTATGGTATAATAGCTCTGATGATTCATTTGGACGTGAGTGTGGAACAGCCTGTTAATGACTCGTTTTCAGCGAAGTACAGCGCCCACAGCTCATTAACACCAATTAAAGAAGCAGCTTCCTGTCTGTACCTAAAGGTCAGGCTGCTGAAATCGAGTTTAAAAGTCCAAACGTGTCCTTAAAACGCTCCACAGCAAAGTTCAGATGTGTTCCTTGAACGTGACACAGAAGTTTCTCACAGACTTTCGTGGGATCACGTCAGCTCCTGAGACAGCCGAGCATCAAACGGCAGTCGACCACGACGGCTGGCGGGGAAACACCCTGCTGTGGTCTGCCGAGGCCTCTGATCTGCACTCGCTCTCAGGCATTTTGCTGCTATTCTAGCGAGGAGCAGTAATGACTGCTCAGTCCCTAAAATAACCAGCTTTGACCTAAGCCATGCCATGCCTGTCCTTCACCTAAACCCAGGTCCCCACTGGTCCTGGGCAGAGAAATGTCCTCGCAGAACAGATCTGAATCAGCTGGAAAGTCTCAAAGAAAGAAAAGCCAAAGCAGTCGCTCAACCTTTGATGCGCTGCTGCTGAGGCGGGACATTTTCATCTGCAAGTCATTTCACCGTTTTCCTGTCATTAAGAGGGACTTCTATTACATGTTACGTAGTACAGTAACGTTTCCCAGCCTCATTTCTAAAACTGTCACTAATGAAGCTCCGCCTTCTTTGGGCTGGTTGTTAAAAAGATGCTGAGCATTAGAAATTTGCATAGCCTCTAAGACCCCATTTGTACCTTCTTGATTTCTGGGCTGCTGTTTGTTGTCAGGTCTGAACATCACATGCGAGGCTATGGAGCGTGACCTCCAGGCAGCAGTATCAGGTGGATTTAGTTCAAAGACTAAAAAATGAGTCAGTCAGGGGTAATCTACACTCACTGGCCACTTTATTAGGTACATATGATCAACTGCTCATCAAAGCCAATCACACAACAGCAACTCCATGCATTTATGCATGTAGACATGGTGAGCATCAGGATGATGAAGAAAGGTGATTTCGGTGACTTTGAATGAGGCATGGTTGTTGGTCTGAGTGTTCCACAAACTTGATATGGTCCCAGTGATGGTCGAGGAGACTGAAGTGAATTAACATGTCTCACGTTGGTGGACTAAATAGTGGAGTGATTAACAAAGCCAACCGCTTGGATTCAGGAGTGTTACGTGAGGTTTTACAAAGAACTGCTCACCTTAAAATAAAACACTTTATTGTAGTTCTGTGAGGGACTTTTGTCCCCAGAGGAAATGGAGTCCCCACAGTGTTGCTGTGTAAACACATTCATGTATGAGTAATACAGCCACACACACTCACTTTTCCTTCCCTCCATCCTCACATTAAATGACGTTTTGTTTGTGTCTCCTCACAACAGCACACACACAAACCTCAGTCCATTACCTCATCAATGCGAGTGACAGGCACGCATGAGACAACACACACACACACACACACATTGGTTGTTGGGGTTTCCTGGTGTGTCCTGGCAGACGAACCCACAGCACAATTTGAGCAGCTGTTTGAAAGCAGATTCTGGCTGAATGATGCTGCCTCTCTGAGGTAAAGAGCATTTGTGAATCACTTCTGTGGAAAATTCAAGTGTGTGACAGTAAAATCTAAATATACAGTTCACAGTGGATCTGAGAGGGTGATGGTAAAAACACAAGTTAAATATAAATGTACGAGGTGCAATCAAAGAGTTTGCTACTCATAAAAAGTGAGGCAGGCCTACTTTGACTGTCCTACAGTCTGAGCTCTGTGATTTTAGCAGGGACCTTAAACTCAGGGAGAAAACACCAACTACTAATTCAATGCAATGTACTTACAGTCTGAGCTCGTTTCTAGCCTTACTGACTGCTCAGAGTACAAGCCATGTTTAACCACGCATTCATACGGTGGTTAATTCTATCCACTTTATCTACCTGTCATCTCTGGCCAGTTTTTAGAATCACCAGTTAACCGAACCCTGCCTAAGAAAAAGTGGGATAGTCAGGGAGATAAAGAAAGCAGACAGGAATACTGGGAGGCTAAGCGCATAGCAAAGAGAGAAGTGGCAATGGCAAAGGAAAAGACTTATAGTGAGTTATTATGATGTTTACCAACACCAAACAAAACTATATAAACTATAGTCTGAGTTTATACAGTATGTAGTATGAACTTGTATCATTTTTACTTGTCCTGTGACATCATTAGAGGAAGGAAACTGGGCGTTAAACTGCTAAATGTTTGTCTTGATCACGAGAGAGAGAGAGAGAGAGAGAGAAGAAATTCCGCTTTTCAGTGGCTTTGTTTTTTTACCGTTTGCCACCTTTATTTTCTCAGTCTGGGTGTTAAACTGCTGCGTGCTTCTGATGATCACAAGAGACGGAGAGACACTTCTACCTTCAGAGGACTCTCGTCTTTATAAGAAACACACGTCAACATTTGCTGCATTTATT
>VUQH01075870.1:0-10877 GCA_015106775.1 Etroplus canarensis
TTCTTCTTTTTCTTCTTTCGGCTGCTCCCGTTAGGGGTCGCCACAGCGGATCATCTGCCTCCATCTCACCCTATCCCTTGCATCCTCTTCCCTCACACCAACCCTCTGCATGTCCTCCTTCACTACATCCATGAATCTTCTCTGTGGTCTTCCTCTTCTCCTCCTGCCTGGCATCTCCATCTTCAACATCCTTTGTCCGATATATCCACTATCCCTCCTCTGAACATGTCCAAACCATCTCAGCCTTGCCTCTTTGACTTTGTCTCCAAACTTCTCAACATGAGCTGTCCCTCTGATGTACTCATTCCTAATCCTGTCCATCCTGGTCACTCCCAGGGAAAATCTCAACATCTTCAGTTCTGCCACCTCCAGCTCCACCTCCTGTCTTTTTGTCAGTGCCACCGTCTCCATCCCATACATCATGGCAGGTCTCGCTACCGTCTTGTAAACCATCCCTTTTACTCTTGCTGCTATCCTTCTGTCACAAAGCACCCCTGACACTAGATTACTGTACAGTCATCATGAGGAGAAATCAAACCTCTTTATCACATTAGCTTATTTCTTGAGTTCACCCAGATCTTATTTTGGTTATCCCACAAAGGGAATTTTCCTGATTGAAGATATTAAGTGTCTTCCTCAGACTAAAAGCACCAAATCTAGTTTTAAAAATGAAAACTATTATCACTCTTTTACTACCACAGAGTCACTGAACAGGCTGAGGAGAACAAGATGACTGCAAGTAACCTTGGTATTATCTTCGGCCCCACACTGATGAAGCCACGGCATACAGATGCAGAGGTGTCTCTGTCATCCCTGGTGGATTACCCCTTCCAGGCATTGATGGTGGAGCAGCTGGTAAAACACTTCCAAACAGTCTTTGATGCATCTTCCCTGCCTGTTTCTGACATAAGCACCACTGGCCAGGCATCCCCCAAACTCACTCTGCAGGAGAAGGTGCGGCAACTTAGTAGACACTCGACCTCCCTGATAGACATCAAAGAGGTGAGGAGAGATTAAAGATGTCATGAAGCTAAGTTTGAGCTATTTTGTTCAGACAGTGATCACACTTAGTGATTAGAGTATGAAACAATCAAGTGAGGAAAAGGGTATAATTTGCCTCATAGTAAAAATATATTGAGGAGGAGTTATTGAGTTACTGTCAACAATCCAGTGTCAGATTGCCGGCCTGCAACTGCTAGCAAAGCTACATTTGCCAGCAGTTTGGTTTTAATAAAAACCACTGTAAGCATCTCTTCAAAAATAGTCTCTACCCTGCATGTTTTATTCTGGTTTAACTTGTTCTAAATCACTATGTAACGAAATAAAATAAATGAATGTACATTCAATTCTACAGTTTATACAGTATGGTAAACAAAAAAAATGTATTTCTGGTTATCACCCTTCTACACTGGAGTTTTGTATTTTATATGTGGATGCAATTTAGTTTATTTATTGCTAGAATTGTAATATAATTGTTTATGTTGCTTCAGAGTGCCAAAGTGTACAAAAGATACTCATCTGTCATCCCATCCTCACGCATCCTGGATGAGGTGCAGGAGCTCCAGCCAGGAAAAAACAAAATGGAGGTCTCAGGATTGGACAGACTCAACGGGGTCCAGACTTCTAACGGAGGAGAAATCCAGAGATCAACCTTAGTGTTTGGCCGTCCCAGCACCAGCACCACCATCTCCTCCTCCAGTATACTGGCACCAAAGGTACAGCTGCGCGCCCCGCGCAACAGACAAGTGTCTCGACCAATCAGCATGCCACTGGAGCGCCTGCCCACCCCTGCTCAAATCAGTGAGAGGAATAATCGAAATGCTGCAGATAATGTTGATTCAAGCACTGCTGAGCGGGACACCATTACTCAAACTATACAGGAGATGCCAGAGCCAGAGAAGACTCGACAAAGTGGCTCATCTAGAGTTAGCACCTATTACATCAATCCTTTTATTGACACTCAGACTATGCAGAGGAGAACATGGGACAGGAAGTACAAGCACTATGATGTTACTCCCAGGACTGCTATGATAGTAGCCAACCTGCCATCTGCCAGCACTGGAGTGCAGCCTGTAAAGGCAGTGATGCCTGTCAGCAATGTTGCAACTGTAACAACTGCCTCTGTGGCAACAACCACAAGTAGTGTTAGCACTGTGTTCTCCAGCAACCCTTACACAGTGTCAGTCAAGTCTATTTGGACTCCCAAAAGGGAAAATGACACCGAAAATTTAGTCCGTGAGTCTAGTAGCTCACCAAACCTTCCACTAACACTCAGGGCACCAAGGACTCTGCAGCCTCCTCCTGGAACTTTCTACAGGCCCCCTCTTTCTAGTCACAACAGAGCTACATCACTCCCAAACTGGACTACTACTATACCTACAGTTACCACCATCACAACCTCATCCTCACTCCCCCCCACCACCCCTGTTCAAGCTATCGCCACGTCCACTGTCCTTATAAGCCCCACACAGACACAGCTCCAGACTCAGGACTCCACTGACAGTGCCATAGACTCTGGGGTATCGACCTCTGCTCCCCTTTCGCCCCCCCAGTCTCCTCCACCTAGCAGCCCTGATGACCTCAGCCCCAGTGAGACTAAACCTATTTACCAAAGATTACGACCCCGGCGGTCGCAGGAGCTCGAACACAGAGAGGCTCATTTTGTCTGACACCAAATATACTAAAACATATCTGTAAATATGAATGCTGGGAAAATATTTTTTTTTCAACAAGCTGGGCATGGGAGGACATGCGGACCCATAAAAATAAACCATGAAAGTGTTCTAAGTGCTAATATATTCTATATTACATGTTAAAGTCAGTAGCAGTTGGTTTAAGCTTTCAGAACAAGCAAATACTAAAAATTGCCACCATAAATGTCACATTTTTAATGAATAAATGAAGTCAATTTTATATCAAAAAAATTTGCCAGATTTTTGCCCGTAATGAACTGTAAGCCTATCAATTCTCTTGTTCAATGTTTGATTTGCTACAGAATTCTTTTTTACATGATGCAGGTTCAAATTCTTATGTTGTCTTTATTTTAAAAATTTGTTTGTTTCTGTCTTTTATTCCACCAGGAGCAGATGTAAGTAATTTCATCATGAGGTTCTTAAGGATAAAGAAGACAACATTTATACCTTTAAATGTGTTTATAGTCTTTGATTGGTACATCTTTTCCCAACATGTAAATTTTATGTATCTGTGTACATTTTTCATATTCATTGATGCATACTCTGCCAACAAGATTTTGTGTCAAAACATTATTATGACTATAAAGAAGAAAAATGATGCGCAGAAGTTCTTGCTGCAAATTAAAAATTTGAAATTACTCTTGATTTTGAGTTTTGTTTTAGATTTCTGTTCAGTGCCCTAGGGACTGAGGGTTATATTTGAATTGTTTCAGTAGTTAATTTATTGTTTTATACTATATTGACTTTGTATAAGTCTGTTTCAGTTTTCCCACTCACTTATAAAAGTACCAGAAACTGATATAATTTCAAACCAAGTCAAGTAAATGTTAAACTTTTTCAGTGTCTGTGTCTGGGGACCAGGGTTTTAATCTAAAGCATTTTTGACAGGATTTCTGTAGTTCCATAAATGTAAGCTTCCTTTATATGTGGTCCTTATGTTATTATTTATATTTATTTTATTTATTGGGGAAATTGGATAGAGATAGTGGAGTGTTTTCACAGTTCTGCAGCAGTTAATGTCAGCACTGATTTGTATGGTAATTTCAGTTTCAGTTGCCAAAATACCTAAAAATGCCAAAACTTTCCAGAGCCTGAAATGATGCCTTTGGGTGACGTTTTTTTGTGTATGACCTAAAAATCAGTTTGCAGTACATAAAATAGAGCAAAGCTAATGAATCATTGGACGTTTGGATATTCAGACAATATTGTGCAAAAAGTTTTGAGCCACCCCTTGTTTTTTTATATTTTGCTAGGAAAGTGGGAAATGGGTGCAATGATTTTTTGTAAAATACAAATATAAATGGAAATGCAGTACTCAAGGTAAAAACAGAATTTGTCCAATCCTAACAATCTTGATAGTCAATATTTGGTGTGACCACCTTTATTCCTATACACAGCCTGAACTCCTAGGCAAGCTTTCATTTCTTGAAATAGTCTTCAGGAATAGTTCTCCAGGCTTCTTGAAGAACACTCCAAAGCTCTTCTTTTGATGTTTGCTGCCTTTTGTTTCAGTCTTTGTGAAGATGATCTGACACTGCTTCAGTGATGTTGAGGTCTGAGCATGACCCATTGTGTAATTTGGCATACCTCAGCCTTTTCTCCCTGTTTTCCTTCTTTAAGAATGGCAAACGTTAGATGGATCATCTGAAGGGTCAAATGCATCTGTCAGGTCCTTGCTGGCTTTTTCTTAAGGACTTTCAGGCACTGTTCATCTGCTGTAGATAGTTTTTAGGCCTCCCACTTCTGCTTTTGTCCTCTTTGTCCAGTTTCCCCAATTTTTCTAACACGCTGCACATCATCCTGATTTATGCCAAGTTTTCAGCTCTTTGGTAATCACCTTGATTTGAAAACACTAACTTAAAATTGGTTCTTTTGTGAGTTTTCATCTCTTGTGTTAGGTGCATTTTTATGCTTGAATAAGTCAATGTTAGGTGGCTTAACAAACAAAAACATTCTTCTTTAAATAGTCAGGTACAAGGATTTGACTGAAAATGAGCAAAAAAGCATCCAATGTCCAAAGAAAAAATTGAGACCTTCAGAAAGCCAGGAAAACTATTTCTCAATACAAATTTGAGAAATTACAAGAAAGTCTGGCTTCTTGCAAGCAAAATGGAAAGAAATGAGGGGTGACTCTTGACTCGTACACAGTCCTGTATGATGCTTTCAGATGTTTTTAAATTGTAGGCTCAAATTAGTTTTTGTGCATTGTTTATGTTTCTTATCTGTCACAGTGCCATCCTATTTTGTATTTCATCCCTAGATATTGTCTGTGTTTGTTTACAGGGAAAATTGAAGTTTATCTCGCTTGTTGGCAGAGTAGGGGGTGTTTGTCTGTTCTACACAGGAGCTGCTGTCAAGATTTCAAATTCTCTTCACCTGATTTCCCATGTCACCTACTCCACCTTGCTGAGCTGCTCAAAAGAATGAGTCATTTAAGACCTGAAACAAACCCTCTTGTCTCTGAGTCTGACCATCTCCTGTGTTACTCTCCAAACTGTTTTATTTTGTAGGTGCTTAGCTGAAAGGCTTTCTTCCAGACTAACGTGCAGTGACTATGTAGGTATATCTTGCTCTTTTATCTTTCTAAAAACACATTGGTTGCTGCAGGGATGAATCCTAACACCAGTATGGGATGAAATGTCCCTTCACCTGCATTCCGTCATTCCTCTTCTGTAGATTTCCACTTAATTGTAACTCAAAATGGATGACAGTTGTCTTTTTTTCTGCCAGCCCATGTTGAGCTGGGAGATTAGAGCAATCAGATTAGGAGTGCTGCTGACCTGCAGGCAGAGGAGAGGGAGTGGGCAGCTACAAGGCACACGGATTTCTTTTACCTTGCCAAATGTTTTGCATTACTTCTGCTTGTTAGTGAACCTGTCTCTCTAGATGTTGTTTGACTTTTTTATCATTCCATAACAGGTAAGGATCTGAATTTACTTATTTGATCTTTCTGTTGACAAAGTTAACTGTTTTGAAAAATGCTGCTAATTGCTGCTTAGATGTTACATCGTTTTAGGACAGCTTGGTATTGATTTGCATTGACCCTTCACTCTAAAGAGACAAGTGGACCCAAACCATACCAGAAACATCCCCATATTATAACAGAAGTATTTTCTCTAGTATTGCCTTTTATATAAGTTGCTTAAAGGTGGATGACAAATTGATGATAACAAACCTAGATTGCTTTCAGTGAGGGGTTTGGTGGCCACTGGTTACTAAGGGGTGAAGGGGTGATCAGTATCTACTCATATTAAAGCTGTTCTGGTGAGACATGGTGGCCCAGTGCCCTTTTAAGTACTTTTTGTTGTTTTTTATTTTAATTTGCCATCCATCTGTGTTGAAATGCAGCATTTTTTAAAAGGATGAGAGTGACAAAAACTGTGATTACTTCTAGGGAAGTCAGACAATGATAGCCTTTACTCTCCTGATTTAGCCTTACAGTTCCCCCTTGTTCTCTAGACAGGTGTTCATGTACCTGCACCCTGTGGTAATCTGTTGGACATGTGGCTCTGAACAAATTACTCTTCATGTCCAACATTCTCTAAAGCACCATCTGCACATAGCCTCTATATGTCAGTGGTGTTTCTCCCTCCCAATATCTCACATATTAACTTGTCTTTGGAATAAATCCACTTGAGAGGATGTTCAAATTGCATTTATTATTCTGCAATCCAGTTTTATTTGTGTATCACTTAAAATCATGGTTATGTGTTCTATCACTGCATTAACACGTGATGTTTTATAACATCCCATATTTCCACTGCAGGTAACATTTGTCCTTTTGCCTTCATCAGTGGAGATTTAGAGGTCTAATGGTTTTTCTCAGGAGCACATCGGTAGTTTGCCAGTTGTAGTCAAAACCATTATAAACCAGTCCAAATTAAAGTCAGAAATGGAATAAGCACATGACTAGTACAAGATGATGCATATGTTCTTAGGGTTAGATGCAAGTATGGGTCTTTCTGAACACCAATAATTTAATCTTGCTTGTCCTATGTCTTTGTGACAACTACAGTAAATGTCAAATGGAGTTCTTATCTGCAGGTTTATCACAGTCTGATGACCCCTTCCAGGGGTTGAGTTACAGAGCAATGAAGACAGGCTCTCAAATCTGCCTGTTATTGTGGAAAAACTGGACTCTTCGCAAGAGGCAGAAGGTACAACTATTAATATAAACTGGGTTGAACAAAGGATTAGAAACACTAGGTTTTATTCCATGGCAACTGCTTCAGTTGTGCAAATGTTCCTATTGGTCTGGCACTTCACTGTATATGACTGTGCCACCTGTTTCTCTCCAGATCCGCTTCCTGGTGGAGATCTTCTGGCCAGTTCTGTTATTCATTGGTTTGGTGTGGCTGAGGAAGGCCAATCCACTGTACCAACAACATGAGTGTAAGAAAAAATTCATAAGATTGATCAGGATCAGCAAAAATATATCATGTTAGCCCTCAGGTTTTCCCAAGAATAACACATACTACCCTTCTGGCATTTCAAAATCAGGTCACAACCCTTCGCATGCCTTCTAATGTAGTTGCTGTTTCTTTAGGTCATTTCCCCAACAAGGCCATGCCTTCTGCAGGGATTCTTCCTTGGATTCAGGGTATCTTCTGCAATACCAACAATCCCTGCTTCAGATATCCAACCCGAGGAGAGTCCCAAGGTGTTGTTTCTAACTACAATAATTCAGTGTAAGTATAATCTGACCTCTTTTTAAATCCAGTAAAGGCCACTGTAAAAGAAACCTTCTGAAAACTTTTTTGTTGTTTAAAATCTAAAAGCATTCAAAAATGTTTAGTGTTGCTATGGATAAATATCTGAATAATTCAGTGTCTTTTGATTTGCTTTTTGGGATTATTGTAGATTAGCACGGTTCTACGTTGATGCCCAGGAGCTTCTGCTCAATGAGACAGAAGTCCAGCAGCTTGGCAGGCTTTGGCGCGAAATGTCCTCATTCTCGAACTTCATGGAGACTTTGCGCAACAATCCATCTGCGGTTTCAGGTAAATCTCTTAAGAGGAAAATTGTTAGTAAAAGCTTTTTTATTTCAACTAAATAGAATGTGACTGTTGAAAACAAGTTGTAGCTTTCTGGACAGAACTGAAACCAATGGTGCTTCTAGTTTTCCATGAAGAAGTGATTAATTCTTAACCTTACACACACAGAAAACAGTAGCTATATATAATATTAATTTTGTTTGCAAAGTTTCTGCAAATAAGTTTTCAGCTTGTAGTATTTCCCTCTTATTTTTTTGCATGCCATATGTTGTGTTTATTATTGTTCATTTTGTTCCTTATCTGTACTTGAAAAAATATGTGACAGCAACACAAATATTATTCTTCATAATAATGTATGAAGTGAAATTCTCTTTATTCTTTTTTTCTTTTCTTAAAGCGCTTAATCCCTGATTATATACACTTTACTGTGGTCATTTACAATCAGTATTTATAGGCACATATAAAAAAATATTATTCTTAATATTCCTTTCAGTGAAATTCACTTTTTCTTTTGGCAGTAGTATAAGTATAAACACCCTTCCTCACTGTACTTTCCCCCAAACATTAAATCCCTGCCAATTTGTTTTGCTGTGAGTCATTTCCTCAGTGCAGTGGGTCAGAATTGTTTTTTGCTGGTTTTGACCTTTCACTGTCTCTGTGATTTTCCATCTAGGCCGTGGGCTGAAGGTAGATGATATTTTGAAGGATGATGAGGTTTTCACAGCCTTTCTGTTAAGAGATGGTGGGCTCTCAGATTCTATAGTTTATCAACTTGTCAATGCACGATTACGACTTGAACAGGTGCATTTTGATTTCTCCTGATGTTAAGATGTGTTTTTGTGCTCTATGTGCTGTCAACCAACATTAAAAACCTATTTGAAAAGACTTAAAACTATATGAATTGCATGAATATGAATATCTCTTTTTTCACATTGTTAAGTTTGCATTTGGGATCCCAGACCTGCAGCTAAAAGACATTGCATGCAGTCAGGCCCTCCTGGAGCGCTTCATCATCTTCCCCAGTCGTATGGGACTGCATGGGGTCCGCAATGCCATGTGTGCCCTAAGCCAGCAAAGGCTCCAGAAGATAGAAGATGTCCTGTACGCTAATCTAGACTTCTTCAAGATCTTCAAGCTGGTTAGTATCTTATCTTAATGTACAAAAATTTCCTAAGTGATACAGTGGTCTATTACTCCTATCACAGAATGGTGATCCAGTATGTCAAATGGCCATTATTGCAGATGTTGTTTCCCACATGTACCCATTGCTTTCTGGCTTTCTATCAATCTTCTATCACCATAGAAGGATTTTTTTTCCATTGAAAGATTAGTGATCATTGGCACATACAGTCATGTCAAAAAGAAACATTTCACAAGACTCTGTGCAGCCCTATGAAAAATATGCTCACCCTTACTGCTTCCATTGGAATTAAGCAGGTAAGTAGCTGTCAGGTGCTGCCAATCAAATGCACTTGATCCATTGATCATCAACAAATGTGCCCACCTCTATAAAAATAGAACATGGCAGCATGGCTCCTAGTGCCGGTCCCAAGCCCAAGTAAATGGGGAGAGTTGTGTCAGGAGGGGCATCCAGCATAAAATCTTTGCCAAATCAAGTATGCAGATTTATATTATGACTTTCATAACGGCTTGGTTGCACCCTGGGTTAACAACAACTGCCTCCGGTACTGTTAGCCAACAGGGTGCCTGTGTAAACTCTGCTGCTGTTGGCCATAGACAAAGGAGGAGGGGAGGGGGAAAGCAGCAGGCAGAGAGCGAGAAGGACAGGTAGGAGGGTCAAGGTGAAAGTAGGACCTTTAAATGTAGGGACTATTACTGTAAAGGGAGAGAGCTGGCTGATATGATGGAGAGAAGGAAGGTAGATATATTGTGTGTGCAAGAGACAAAGTGGAAGGGAAGCAAGGCCCGGATCACAGAGGTGGATTTAAACTGTTCTACCATGGTATCAATAAGAAGAGAAATGAAATAGGGGTAATCTTGAAGGAAGAGCATGTGAAGAGAACATGGAATTCTGGAGTAAGTTGGATGAAGTGGTAGAGAGTATTCCCAGGGGAGAGAGAATTGTTATTGGAACAGTCTTCAGTGGGCATGTAGGTGAAGAGATTACAGGTGATGAGGAGGTGTTGGGTAGTTATGGTGTTAAGGAGAAGAATGTGGAAGAACAGATGGTAGTGGATTTTGCATTAGAGACGGAAATTGCTGTGGTGAACACATATTTCAAGAAGAGGGAGGAACATGGAGTGACCTATAAGAGTGGAGGAAGATGCACACAGGTGGATTATAACTTATACAGGACGTGCAATCTGAAAGAGGTAGTAGACTGCAAGGTGGTGTCAGGGGAGAATGTAGCTATACAGCATCGGATGGTGGTCTGTAGGATGACTTTGGAAAGCAGGAAGAGGAAGCGAGTGAAGGTAGAGCCAAGGATTAAATGGTGGAAGTTAAAGAAGAAAGAATGTTGTGCAGAGTTTAAGGAGGAGTTGAGACAGGCTCTGGGTGGTAGTGAAGAGTTACCAGATGATTGGGAAAGTGCAGCTGAGGTGGTGAGGGAAACAGCCAAGAAGGTATTTGGGGTCTCCTCTGGACAGAGGAAAGAAGACAAGGAGACTTGGTGGTTGAATGAGAAAGTACAGGAAGGTATTCAAAAGAAGGGGCTGGCAAAGAAAAACTGGGATAGTCAGGGAGAGGAAGAAAGTAGACAGGAGTACTGGGAGTGAAGAGAGAAGTGGCAAAGGCAAAGGCTTATTAGTGAGTTGTGTGAGAGGCTGGACACAAGGAAGGAGAGAAGGATTTGTATCGATTGGTGAGACAGAGCTGAAAGACAGAGCAGATTAGGGCGATTAAGGATAGAGATGGAAATGTTTTAATGAGTGAAGAGAGTGTGTTGAGAAGATGGAAGGAGTACTTTCAGGAGCTGATGAATGAGGAAAATTAGAGAGAGGAGGTCAGATGGAGGGAAGATAGTGAATCAGGAAGTGCAGAGTATTAGTAAAGAGGAAGTGAGGGCAGCAATGAAGAGGATGAAGAGTGGAAAGGCAGATGGTCCAGATGACATACCTGTGGAGGTATGGAGATGTCTAGGAGAGAGGGCAGTGGACTTTTTAACCAAATTGTTTAACACGATCTTGGAGAATGAGAGAATGCCTGAGGAATGGAGAAGAAGTGCACT
>VUQH01075871.1:0-11451 GCA_015106775.1 Etroplus canarensis
TTGCTGCCATCCTTCTGTCACAAAGCATCCCTGACACTCATCTCCACCTACTCCACCCTGCCTGCACGCTCCTCTGCACCTCTCTTGTGCTTTGTCTGTTGCTTTGGATGGTTGATCCCAAGTATTTAAACTCATCCACCTTCACCACCTCTACTCCTTGCATCTTCACCATTCCACCTGCCTCCCTCTCATTCACACACATGTACTCTGTCTTGTTTCTACTGACTTTCATTCTTCTTCTTTCCAGTGCATACCTCCACCTCTCTAGGCTCTCTTCCACCTCTTCCCTACTCTCACTACAGATCACGATATCATCTGCAAACATCATAGTCCATGGAGACTCCTGCCTGACCTCATCTGTCAATCTGTCAATCAATCCCATCCCCACCTTGAACCCATCTGTCCCTCCTACTGCACACCTCACCACTGTCTCACTGTCCTCATACATGTCCTGCACCACCTTCACATACTTCAGCCTAATAATGGCCTCCTTCACTTGCATTGGCATCCCTTGTACCTCATATTGAAGGTTTCTGTAAACAGCTACATAATCCAAGTTCAACACTTGATATCACCTCCAGATTTTTTTATCTGCTTAGTTTGTCATGAAATAACTGGAGAGCATACCAGGCCGTGAAACTGCTTGTAAGTCACTTTTAAGCCTCTAAAAATGACTGTAATTCCTATACAGATAAAGCAATTGTTTGAAGTCTGCATTCAATCACATTTTGACTGCTTGATTGAAAATCCACTGTGGTGGTGTACGGACACTAAACCGCACAAAAAAAACAGCATTGTCCCAAATTGTATGGACATACAAGTAACTATATTATGACACAATATCAGAATTTTTTATAATTGCTTTCAAGTGGATATTAAGATTCACCTCTCTGCATTTACAATATTTTTTTAAAAGCTTATCATTATAATAATAGCTACTTTTAACAAACTTACATGCTTCCTGTCAGATACAATTTAAATGTGTATTTAAATTTACTGTTCATTGTCTTTAAACAAAGGAGTCGGGTATTCTTAACATTTCTGGAAATAGCCTGCTGTGCTGCATGAAAGTTTTTTGCTGTATTTCCAGGTCTTGATCAAAGATCCAATGCTGTTCACAGGAGAGCACACATAGGTGGGCGCTGGTGCATCTGTCAAACTCAAAGTTAACTATTTCTGAATACTTTCTTGGCAACCCATCTTCTTATTTAATGATCCTTGCAGAATACATAATGATCTTTAGTGCTGCCAAATTGCTTTAGCACTATACACCAGTGAACAGTGTAGCAGAGTGTAATTTATTTAAATGTATTTAATTCAACCCGTATATATTCATCTGTTTCAGGTCAGTTCTTCTGTGAGGCAGTGCATCATTGTGAGCAGTGGTAACACAATGCACTGCACACTGCCTTAGTCTGAATTGGCTCTACACTCATCTGACAAGTCCAGCTAAAAATGAGTTTATGCCAGAATGTATGCAAGTTAAGCTAGCTGTTCTTCAAGGCTGTACTTAAGCATGGTGGTGCTTGGACTATACGCTAATATCAGCATGAGAATGCTAATGATGCATGCACTAATGTTCACTGGCTTCGCTGTCTTTCTGATATTGCCATGCTGAACTTCTTACAACATTACATCCATTTCGATTTAGGACTGCGTTTGCAACTGAGCAGTCACAATGTTGTAATGTCATAGCTTTTCAAATGGGGTAAAAAAAAAAAAATATATAGTACTCACTACTAAAGCTTGGCTTCTCCTGTAGTGCTAAAACTAGAATAAGAGTTTTTTTTTTTAAAAAGCCATGGTTGTGGTAGATAAATGAGAAACACCTGACTTCTGACTGGGTGAATAGTCAAACACTGGACTTTCACCAAGGAAACTGGGGTTAACAACATTAAAGTTTAGTTAATTAAACTTAATGTTTGTACTTCATAATATAGTATATAGTATAAAAGTATACAGTACTCTTAACCTTACACTGATCAACATCACTGGTTGAGAACATGGCTAAGACTAGCAAGGATTTAAGTATTTTGCTTAAGTGTAGGCTTAATGTACTTGTAGTTTACTCAAGTATTCCTATGTTATGGTACTTTCTGCATCCGCTCTACTGTATTTGGATTGCAAATATTGTATGTTGTACCCCATGCTATTTACTTTAAAGCTTTGTTCCTTTTATTATTTTGCAGATAAACTACATTATTAGAGACCATGCTGCCATGCTGAAATCAACAACAGGTGCACTAGAGAGGCAACAATGAGAACACCCAAAACAGGAATGGTTTTACAGGTGGAGGACACTGACAATTTTTCCCTCCTCATCTTTTCTGACTGTTTTTCACCAGTTTTTTAATTTGGCTAGGGTTAATGTCACTACAGTTGGCATGAAGCAATGCCTTGACCCTACAGAGGTTGCACAGGTAGTCCAACTCCTCCAGGGTGGAATATCAATATGTGCCATTGACAGAAAGGCTGTGTCTCCCAGTACAGTCTCAAGATCATGGAGGAGATTCCAGGAGACAGGCAGTTACTCCAGGGCAGCTGGACATGGCCATAGAAGGTCCTTAACCCACCAGTAGGACTGATATTTGCCCCTTTGTGCAATGAGGAGCAGGATGAGCACTACCAGAGCCCTACAAAATGACCTCCAGCGGGTCACTAGTGTGCATGTCTCTGACCAAACAATCAGAAACAAACTTCATGTGGATGGCCCGAGGGCATGACATGCTCTAGTGGGCCCTGTGCTCACCGCCCAGCACTGTGGAGTTTGACTGGCATTTGTCATAGAATACCAGATTTGGCAGGTCTGCCACTGGCGCCCTGTGTTTTTCCACAGATGAGAGCAGCTTCACCCTGAGCACATGTGACAGATGTGAAAGGGTCTGGAGAAGCCATGGAGAACCTTATCCTGCCTGTAGCATCAGCATAACTGGTTTGGTGGTGAGTCAGTGATGTATGGGATGGCATATCCATGGAGGGATGCACAGATCTCCATGATCCATCTGACACCGCCAGGTTGCACCTCAGACTGTCCATAAGCTCAGTGATGCCCTGGTCTGGATCTGGGAATAGATCCCCCAGGACACCATCTGTCATCTCACTAGGAGCTGCTCTGATGTTGTCAAGCATGCATAAAACCATGTGGGGGCCATACAGACTACTGAGACCCTTTATGAGTTGCTGCAATGTCACATCATTTTTACACTTCGATTTTTGTAATGTCTTTGAATTCAGGCCTCTATAGGCTGATCATTTTCATTTCCATCAAACAAATCCCTTTATTCCTAACACATTACCCAGTTCATATCAGTATAGATATCCAGCATGATTTTTTTTCCATTGAGAGCTGATGTGTTTTCAGAGCGCTCTTTTAATTTTTTTGGGAAGTGTATTTTGATTATATAACTTGTACACTATTACGCTACTTAAGTAAGAAGTAAACAGCCTACTTCACAAAACAATCATCCAACACAAAATGATGTTTACACTCTTGTGCTGCTCCACACATAAAGCTGTAATAGGACACAGGGTTGCACATGACCCTGAGAATCATACACAATATTTTGTACACTATTTTCTACACTGATTTTATTTCTGATTAAATATTCTGATTTCCAACATCCAGTGCCTATTGTCCCAGGTCTCACACACCAATTCTGCATTATTCACTTTCCAAATAAGAACATATCCAGTCAACCCAGTAATGAGAGTTTAGGTAATTATGTACTTTACATTGATTACAGATGGGTGCCTCAATGTCATTTTAACAGTTTTAGCTAAGTGGATTTATCATTGTTAATGACCAGTTTTAAATCTGTATAATGATCTAGTGCATAGTAAATATGGCACCATCTGTTTTCCTAATCATGGGAAGGTGATTTCACATTTTTTAATTAGCATGTAATTACTTTTACAATATTGAAGTAGATAACTCTGAGTATAGAACATACACTGAGAAGAATAGAGGTCGCATATTCATTCAGATGGCTACCTGTGCATTTCCCAGCTTGCAGGCGAGGATGCCACTACCACAGTGGCATCAGGTTATTCATGTGCTTTTAATTATACAAGCTGACAAGAACCAATATAACCTGCTGCAGTTCAGACACAGCAGACAGGGAGAGAGGTGTCCTGGATGTGAAAGGTGTATTGCAGGTCAATGTTTGGAGCTTTCACATAAAACTTGATTAATCATAAATGCAATAACTTCACAGTGACTCATTCTAATTCCTTTTTTATTTAAGTAAGTACCACTTGGGATACAAATGATTAAATAAATAGAACTGGCAACATAGACATCAAATGGATTTTACACATTGTAGATAAGGCTAAATTCAATTTAGGACTCTGTGATCAAACTGAACAGAGTTTTCACTCTGGCGTGCTGCGTTAATAATTTACTGCATGGATATGTTAATCCCCACGACTAAAAAGACCCAGAGGTGGTTTTGTGTTAATTGGGTTGTAAATTGTGTGTCACATTCACCTCAAGGAGAACCAATTACAAAGCAGCTAAAAAGTCAAGCGCAAAGGCTTCAAAGACAACACATTTTTCACTGTCCCCAACCTTAGGCAACATACAAGGCCATGCATCTTTACATGACTGATAAATCCAGAGCTAAAACAAAGAATCCAAATGTGCTAATCCTCCTCTTAGGTAACCTATGTGAATGGGTGTGCTTCTGTAAGATCAGTGACTATTTACCTGACAAAGGTCATTAGCCCTGTTTCAGTGTTCCAGTCCTGCAGTTTGTGTTCGAAGTTCATCTTTGTATTTGGATATCTCTCTGCCTCTGTGGGGGAAAAATGTTACAAAAACAGCTTATATCACAGATGCAAGCATGACTGGCATTAAAATAATCTGGAAACTATCACAAATAATTCTAATAAAATGGAGTTGGACTGTCAGCAAAGAGTCAGTCATCCACTGGTGGGAATATGGCCTTATGGCAATCAGCATGAATCTCATGAACAAGTTGGCACAGCAGACAGTGAATTTGGCTTTGTGAAAACCAGTGTTTAGGCTGTCACACTTTGCAAAATCTCTTTATCTCAACGCTTACTCCAGGAGCCAGGACAAGCCCTGATAAGAGTGACGGCTTCACAATCAGCTTCTCTTTCAGCATGAGCGGGCGGTATAATTAAATGTAGACCTATGCTGTCACACATTATCTCCAAACATACACTGAGGCGCTTCATTAAATATTAGGCAAAATCCTTTTTAGCTGAATCCTCTGACGTCGGATGACGCACTCAGCTGGTTTGAAGACTGGCGTGAAGTTAATGCACAGCAGGCATCTGCAGTTGCTGAGGCTCAGCTCAATAGCAATCAGCCAAAATTAGGACAATTTTTGAAAAAGTGGATATCTTTTACCAAGAGGTTTTGAGGATTAATAAAGTGCTAGGAAATTAATACACTAGTATATTTCTGCACCATTTTAATCATTTGAAGTCATTAGGGAATGAATATTACTGCCATTTTTATGTCTGAAAGTATAAAGCATCGAATGTTAGGGCATTTATTTGGGACTCTTGTATAATACCAGTTAACCTATGTGGTGTACTTTAACTTAATTTGATGTTGTTCAATTTTGCGTCTCATGGGAAGGTACAGTGCCTATATTACTTACAGTCATTTAAAAAGGAAAGTTTTCACAGGACTCTATGCATTCAGAATGTTGGGGGAATTGCAAAAAAACCAAGAGCTACATCTCAGACTCTATAGGCCTTAGTAAGCGTGTTAAATGTTAAAGTTCATGACTGTACAATTAGAAAAAGACTAAACCAGTATGGCCTGTTTGTAAGGGTTTCCAGGATGAAGTCTCTTATCTCTGTACACAGCTTAGGTTTGCAAAGTTGCATCTGAACAAACCACAAGACTTACAGCACAATGTCCTTTTGACAGACAAGACCAAAGTACAGATGTTTGGCCATAATGCACTGCAACCACATCTGACAAAAACCAAACATGGCATATCAGCACAAACACCTCATGCCAGCTGTCAAGCATGGTGGTGGAATGGTGATGACTCAGGCTTGCTTTGCAGGCACAGGCCCTGGACACCCTGCGGTCGTTGAGTTGACCATGACCTCTTCTGTATACCAAAGTATACACATCATATGTCAGAAAGCTAAAGCTTGGCTGTAAATGGGTCATGCAACAGGACAATGATCCCAAGCACAACAGGAAATCTACAGCAGAATGGCTGAAAATGAAAAGAATCCAAATGCTGCAACGGCACAGTCAAAGTCCAGACCTTAACCCTATTGAAGTGCTGTGGTGGGACCATAAGTGAGCTGCGAATAAACAAATACCGCCAATGAACTGAGGCAACATTGTAAAGAAGAGCGGGCTAAAATTCCTCCACAACAATGTGAGATAAAGTGATACAAAAAAGTATTACTTCAAGTTATTGCTGCTAAAGGGAGTTCTATAAACTACTGAATCAATGGGTGTATTCGGTTTTTCACAGGACAGACTCCTTTGAAAACTTTGTTTTTGACATGACTGTACTTCAACTACCAACAAGTTAAACTGCCATGAGGGCTGCATGTCTAAAAGGGGTGAAAACTGTTAAAAACTGAATTTTGATTCATTTTCTTGTCGTAAAGATGCCTCACTTTCCTCAGAGAAAAAATCCATTTCATTGTGACTATTGCTGTGTAATTTCATCTGATTTCAGAGACACTATTAATCTTCTTACCTGTTAGCAGCTTTTTGTTCAGATTGGCTCGGTCCACTGACAGGATGTACTGAAAGAAGAACAATCTGTGATGCAGGGCAGTTGTACAGGTACAACAGTTTCTCTGCTCTGTTCAGTTTAAAATAGGAATAAGAAGTTTCTAGGGTTTGTAATGCCTGCTCATGTTTTTTCCAACAGTGGCTGTTCCCATGAGAAGAACAATGCCTGCCAGGCCGTCAGCAGTCTAATTAAACAATAATTTCCAAACACCCTACAAAGAACTAGGACACATTTTATAAAGGCAAACAAACCTCCATTTGGTTGGGCTTCATATTGCTGTGTGACAAAATTTAAGTCTGACTACAAAACCTGTCACTTGTAGTTGTCATCATCTGATGCATCCTTGAGTTACTTCAGCTAACGACTACCAGTATGTGTGTGCGTTTGAACACACATGAGGTCTAGCAAGCTGCAAAATGAATAATTAATCTGGTCGGCAGGCTGAGTCTGTATACATGAGGCAATTCTTACAAGAAGTTTAGTAACTACCAGACTTTTTCCTGATATTCTTTTCAGCAGACTAGTGGTAAGGAATAATGGATAGGCTGACAATTAAACAGCCCTTTAAAAGAAAAAGTATACAACATAGAGTTCAGTAACACTCTCAGTGTGAAGTAGTTAATTAAGAATTATTTCCTCATCGTTTATGTAAATATTAAACATCACAGAAACTGCAAATTCTGCAGCTGAATGAAGGCAGTAATGTACTTGGTAGGACTTACCTGGCCTTTCTTGCCATAAGGGATTGGGGACTGTTTCCCACTCAGTGAATGGATCATTCTCGCATGCATTGGGATGCCCTGGGACACAATCTGAGTAAAAAAAACACAGTACTTGTTACTGCATAACATCTTAAATCTTAAAAACAGACCATTTTGGATAAATATTTCTGTATACTTCTGGGTTTGCAGTGGAAAAATCTGTGAAAAGTTAAACAAGAACAGTCTACACAGTGACTCTGTCTTCCCTTTAGAGTATATGTAAAAGTCTGATGAAGCAGGCCTTATTCCGTCAACCTGAAAAGCCATGCAAGTGTAAAAATAGGAAACCGATGTAGAGTTCTCTTATAATGTGATCAGCACAGCAAAGGATCACTGACCTCAGATGCCAGAATGAAATATCTTGATTAAACTGCAAGCACAGAAAGGAGGGTGGAAGATTCCCTGGGGCATTGTTATAAACTATATTTAACATTTCATTATTAGAAATAAACAAAAAAAAATATAGGCTTGGGCCCATAATATGTGGTTCAATCGGTCCTAAATGGGAATATACCCCCCTGCAGTCTAAGCATAAATCTGGGGCCTCACCCCCACTTTGCCAAGTAGACAGTGAATACATGCAATCATCATACCTTCTCCTCCAGTCCAACATGTTTCAGTGCTTGCCTGCCTCGATGGGACAAGGCCAAGTTGATGCTTCTCCCCCTCACAATTTTGGCTCGTCGGATATCTGACCAAAAATCACATGCACAGTTTTTACACACGTGTGTGTGTACTGTTCAGTAATACTGTAAACGTAATGTGTGGGTGTATTCCTCTGAGAGTGTGAGATGTGACAACATCAATTACTGAGTAAAGCAGGGTTTATTTTAAAAAAAGAGCTCTGAATACTACCTTCCCGACTTTCAAAGACTTCCACATCAAAGCCTCTTTTGGCAAAGAAGCAAGCATTCAGTGCCCCAACCTTAAGAACAGAAAGGAAGTTTTTGAAGGTCTTCCAATAATCCCAGTTCTGCATGGTCATATATACATAATTATCTTATGACTGCTGACACTCTTTTCCCTTAAATCAGCCCTTTTAAATGCAAATACACATCTCAACCCTATTGTAAAACAAGTGCAAAAGTCACTTCTTCCCATAAAAAGCTGTTTGTCATGAAAAAGCACAGAGAGAAGAGGTTCAGCAAATTACTATTTCACTTTCATTTTCTTGTCTTACCAAACCACCTCCCACCACTGCCACAACTTTTTTCTTGGTCTGTCTGCCAGCTGATTCCTCCATTGTGCTCAATGCTCTGCTTGGGTCAGACCCACACAGTGTCCAGGTCAAAATGATTTACAGGACTGCTGAGTTAATATTTAAAGGGAGGAGCGTTTTACTTCCACAGTCAGTTCCTCTTTTTTTTAAAGGAAACACATGAAACAGAAAATAGGCTTGTCCAAGCAGTGTTAAACAACCCTCTCTGGTGTCAAAAAGCCTAAACTAGGTGCCCCCTGGTGGGCTTTTGGCAACTGCTTTGGGGGCAATAAGTTGAGTTTCATCAGAAACTTTTTACCTTTGCAGCCTGAGGGTGAAAACACAATTTTTCAAAGTCCAAAAGCCCCTAAAGCCTGCTTTGGGTTTTGATGAGCTTAGTGAGTTCAGTCATAGTGAGAATCACAGTAGATATAGTGCTTAGGGGGACGGGTGGGGGTTCTGGGGTCAACTGAAGCTGTAACATGTAACCAGATTGCTCCTGATCTAACAAGTAACAGATAATGAATGGTTTTTAAATATAAAAGGAAAGGAATCCGCCGCCATCTAGTGGCTATAGGATGACAGCACTTTGATAAAATGACCACACATCACTCCTTACAAAGTTGAAGGAAGGCACAGATTCAGAAAGCATGTATGCATCTACTTCCACCACAACTACTTCCACTAATGATAGTAATAAGGAGGAGAAGAAGAAGAAACTGAATTTGCTGTGTTTGTACTGTTAGTTATTATTAGGGTTGTAATTGCAAGCCCCTCTTACCATGGAGGGTTGCATCAGGGTAAAAACCTGGCGTAAAACCTCTGCTAAATTACCAATGCGGATTAATCCGCTGTGGCTGTCTTTTGGGGAGAATACAAAGGAGCAGCCAAGGGTACATTATTGATTAATCTAATGAAATGAATCCACTGAAATTGATTGAGCTGTGATTTCTGTATTTTTTTCTGTTTCTGAGTCTAATTACATTATGCGCCTGTATCATTCATTTAGTCTTATTTACATGAAATGCTTTATACTTCTGTGACATAATATACACTCACCAGCCACTTTATTAGTTAGTTCAACAAACCAGTTTGAGATGATCTGAGCTTTGGGACATGGTGTGTTATCTTGCTGGAAGCAGCCATCAGAAGATGGGTACACTATGGTCATAAAGGGATGGCTGTGGTCAAGAGGGATACTCGGGTAAGCTGTGACATTTAAATGATGCTCAGTTGGTACCAAAGGGCCCAAAATGTAATAGAAAATATCCAACACACTATTACACCAGCAGCAGCAGCAGCAGCATGAACTGCTGATACAAAGCTGGATGGATCCATCCTTCTTGGGATATAATTTTCTGTTTGAAAAAGGTCAGTTGCAGTATATTGCAGTATATTTATTGCAATACTCAGCAGATCGCAAAATGTTTGAAATCGCAAAATAGCTTATCATGAGGTCTCTGATGATTCCATCCCTATTTACAACATCTGGTATATAATTCTTGATGAAAAAATTACTACTTTTTCTTGTGAATCATTTATTTAACAATCAACTACAGAGAACTACAGGTACTGCGTGGGACTACCGACTCAGGCACTGGTTTTTATCTCAGATAAAACCAGCTCATTGTACTTTTTTTTTTTTTTAATATTTTCCCCCTAACAGATTTGTTTCTTCTTCAATTGAACTGTACACGTTATAGGTCACAAAAGGTAGGAAAAGTTTTGAAATTATTTATTGTGATCTCATCTTTTTACATCAGAAAAACCTGGTATTTTAACAGGAGTGCGTTCACTTTCCAAAGCCACTGTGTAATACATTCCAGAAGGAAACATAAAAGAACCAAAATGTGCTGCACAACGGACATAAATAAGAGGCATACAAAACAGGAATGAATAAATGTACATCAAGTTGCAACATTTCTTATTCTTCTTTAGACTGCTTCCATTAGGGGTCACCACAACAGATCATCTGCCTCCATCTCACCCGACCCCTTGCATCCTCTTCCCTCACACTAACCCTCTGCATGTCCTCCCTCACTACATCCATGAATGTTTTCTGTGGTCTTCCTCTTCTCTTTCTGCCTGGCAGCTCCATTTTCAACATCCTTTGTCCAATATATCCACTAGCCCTCCTTTGAAAATGTCCAAACCATCTCAGCCTTGCCTCTCTGACTTTGTCTCCAAACATCTCAACATAAGCTGTCCCTCTGATGTACTCATTTCTAATCCTGTCTGTCCTGGTCACTCCCAGGGAAAATCTCAACATCTTCAATTCTGCCACCTCCAGCTCTGCCTCCTGTCTATGAAATTTTAAATAATATTACATGCAGTGAACGATCTTAGTTTAAATTAAAGCAAATTTTACAATAAATTAGGAAATTTTGGAAGATTGATTCCCCCTCATGTACATCACAGTGGTTTAGTCCACTGCCATTCCTAACTCCTAGACTTTGCAAACTACAAAAAAATATGTGTGAGACACTGTTATTTATTTGTGCAACTCAGTCAAGTAAGAAATTATTGGATGCAAAATACAATCCACATTCAGGATATCTAGCCAATATCAGTAACTGCGCAATTACAGTTTACTGCTTCCTTACTGTTTCAACTTTAAGCACATGGGCAAATAATTGACGTTGTGGTTCAGTATATCAGTAATGCACCTCATTAAGCTTGTTTTCTGTCCTGTGTGGACAGTGCAGGCAGGCGGAAGCGGGTGGGGATGAGTGTCAGGGGTGCTTTGTGA
>VUQH01075873.1:21503-45301 GCA_015106775.1 Etroplus canarensis
TGACGCATGTTTTTTTTTTTTTTTTTGCTTGTTTTTTTAATTTTGTCTCTGTACACCAACACAGAAGATAGAAACCACACTTTCAAAATGTGATAAAAGTGTAGACTTTCAGCTTTAATTCAAGGGTTTTGTCAAAGGAATTGCATTAACTGTTTGAGAAATTACATCAATTTTTATACTCAGTCACCCTATAACATATAATATTCATATGAGATAACAGTTTTTAATTACACCTATTAGTGGTGCTGATAGCCTTATTTATACTTAGGTTTGCCACCTTCATTACGATAAGATACCTTATTCATTCCAAATATGGGAAATTACATATAACCTTTTACATACACTACCAGTAACTAACTAACTCAAAACATGTTTTATATTTTAGAGTCTTTAAAATAGCCACCCTTTGATTACTGCTTTGCACACTCTTAAAACTTAAAAAACTTAAAACTATTAAATGAGAAGGTGTGTCCAAACTTTTGATTGGTAGTGTGTGTAGGCACTATAAGCCTCAAATGTGTGTTGGAGCTCCATAGAGATTTTTTGGGGTCTAGAAGGGCTTAAAAGTGGGTCTTTTTAAAGTAAAGGTTCCCAACCCCTGAGTTACACCTAGTACTGTTGGTTAACTTGGGTCTGTTTAAAGTTGTGAAAACATGGAGATGTTTTTCAGATGCTCCATTTTCACAGATAGTCTGTTCCTCCTATTGATGTAGAGTTTTTCTCCTTATGAAGCTAACCAGTGAGAATTTGGTATCGACCTCACAATCGATCACTCAACACTGAAACCATCCCTGGTACTGATATTGAATATAGGCAACATGAAAAGGTTTGCACTCACAAAGCTTCTCAGTAAACCTTGTCATTTGTTTGTAACCTAGATGAAAATGTTTATAAAATAGGGAAAAAGTTTAAGAAGTTCTGGTAATACTCACATGAACAGAAACTGAATGTTCCTTCTGATATATTAGACTGTTTAAATTCAAGATTTGACCATTTTGGGGGGGAATTATGTCCATTTTACTAGTGGAAAAACTCTGATCTCCTCCACAGGGACTCTGTAGATGTAAGGAATTTCTATAACTGTCATCCTGATTTAGACATTTCTAAATCCTTACTGGAGCATATGACATAACAAATTTAATTGGAGACATGCCCACAGGCACAGTTGTGCATTAATTTGAGACCCTATCACTCAAAGCGCAAGCTTATTAGAGCCTTTAACATGACATCAACCTTTCTCTTACTCACTGCTGTTCTGTTGGGTTTAGTCCAATGCTGTTGTAAATATCCAGAAAGAAAATAAATGATTCAGACTTTTTTCTTTGTGTCTGGTTAAATTGAGCTTGTTTCTGTCTCCAGAGCAACTCTTTCTGTTTGTTTAACCAAAAGAGTTGTTTATGTGAAGTACTGTGCACCTCTTCAGCACCACAGAGAGCTCCCAGTACAGAAAGAACAAGCGTTTACATGGATCAATGCAGATTATAACCAAATTAATAACAGGCATGCTTGCTTTCAAATACACCCCCCATAGACCTCATTTATTTTAATCACAGGACCACGCAGTTCCCAAAATCTATTGAAGCGTTACTTGGACATGGCAGTATGGAGTGTGCACTGGCTTGGCCACAGCCAGCAGTGATAATTATCTTGTGGGCTGTGTGAGGTGGGTGACTGTTGGGGGGTGGGGTTTCTGTTGTTCCCTGAAGGGGTTTTGGTTCGGAGCTTCGTCTGCCAACGCTGGGCTCATCATGGTTGCAATTCCATCTCTAAGCGTCAAGACCAGTAAGTTGGTTGTTGCTGAGCTAAAAGGGGGTTTGAAGAGTTTGAAGCACTGGCAGTGACGCTAGCAAAAGGCAGGCTTTTAAAAATTATTTTGCATACAAAGTCATTCGGCAAATAGTAAATCAACAGCAGTTTTGATAGTAGCTTTCTTTCATTTCCAAGCTGTGCTTCAATTATGATATGAGATTTTCACTACACAGAAACATTAGAAAAATACTATCAGTGAAAATTATCCTGAACTTTATTTATTGTAGTGCTTTCTAGATCAAGATTTTTGACTCAGAGAGGCAAGACTAAGATGGTTTGGACATGTTAAGAGGAGGAATAGTGAATAAATTGGACAAAGGATGTTGAAGATGGAGCTGCCAAGCAGAGAAGGTTCATGAATGTCGTGAAGGAGGACATGCAGGGGGTTGATGTGAGGGAAGAGGATGCAAAGGATAGGGTGATGGAGGCAGATGCTATGGCGACCCCTAATGGGACCACCTGAAAGAAGAGGAAGAAGATAAGGTGAACCAGGTGGGTGAAAGGTAGTGGTACAAACTTGGAAATCAAATAAAAGTAAATGCCATTAGCTGGCTAAACCAGCATGAACAGTCATCATTAATTTATTCAGTACAGCTCAAATAAACCAACAGACTGCAGTCACTTGGTCAGGCCAGTCACTGTGAGTCAAGAAGCAGGAGGCAGTAGCACATTCTAATGGAACTGGTAGCATTACCTCAGAGAGAGGAAAAGGAGAAGCAGCAAGAACATACAATTAAGTGGCAGGGTGGTTTCCAGGACTTTTTAGGGTTCCATAGTGTGGCACAAGGACAAACAAGAACACGCAGGGAGGGCCCACAGTAAATCAGAATATTTGATCAGAATTACATACTGTCAGACAGTGTGGAGTGTGGGAGTTAGAGGACCCAAAATGGAGGACTACAGGAGGCACGGTGAGTAGAAAACAAGGCGAGTTTTTTTTTCAGTGCTGATAAGTTCATAAACACAAAGTCCATCAAACGCACTGGCAAGGCTCATAACACAGGGAGAAAGTACACACACTGAAAGAGAGACAGCGTGACAATGAACTACAGGGAGTGAGGGGTATAAGCAGACTCAGACTAATGACTAACGAGAAAGAGGAATCATGAGAAATGACAGGAAGCAAGACCAAATACAATGCTTAAGACATGACAGATGCCAAAATAAGAGAGAGAATGCACAATGACAAACTAAGCACACAGTAACTCAGAAACACACATGGAAAACACAAAGGAGGGAGGGAAAGAAAACATAGCTGCTTGGAACAGAGCTCTTAAAAGTCTAGAAGACAATGAAAAGACACAGCTCAGGAACTACAGAATGATACTAGAACTGGAATAATATCAGAACATGAGTCCCAAACATGCAGGTATAAAGGACAACAGAACTGAGCCAGTAATGGCAGGCCAGAATAAACTGAACCTTAAACTATATGAGACTAAAAAACCCAAACAACAAAAGAGAGAGCATGAGCAGGCTTAAAAATAAGAATATGAACATAACCTGAAACTTACAAAAACACAGACCATGACAAATACAGTGTAGAAAATTAGCATAAAAAACACTGAGTGCAGTTTTCAGGCTTATGTGGAGCCCTGTGCCCTCATACAGATATATTACATGAAAAGTGGCCCTGCACAGGTGGATGAAAATGGCTTTGTATCAAGTTGCAGGTTATGAAACAAGTATTTAGTCTCTTTAGTGGGTAGAAGTCATAATTCTACTTAGGTGATCAGTGTGTAGAATGACCCTTTTCATATTCATATTCAAGCCACTTTAGGGGTGCAACTAGGGAGGATTTGTTATGGTAGGTATTCTGATAGGTTTATCTATGATAATACGGCATAATACATGAGTAAATTTTAATTTTAAAATCTGCACAATGATAATATAGATAATAAAAACAGTCCAAGACTGCATACATCCACCAAGGCTGAACAGTTCTTGAATTTCTGTTTTTCTCACATAAAATATCTTTGTCTCCATAGAAACTGAAACAAAGCCAACTTTCAATGAGGTAATGACATCAGTTCTATTAACTTTAGCCCAGCCAGTATTATAAGAAATGTAATGTCATGCCATGAAGAAAATGTGAAGTTTTTATTAGATACTGTACTGATAACTTTATCATAATCAATAGCGTACGTTGTTGTTACATCACCTCATTTCCAAATTCGAGAATCATAACAGACAGCAGTTGGCTGCAGTATGTCCGTTTTGGCACACAAAGAGACCCTGACCCAAACTTTAACTCCTACTAGTAAAAAATTCATCTCCAGAGACCCAAACCATTGTTGTATCAGTTAGTAAACATGCTCTTTAGTGCTGTTAAGTTGGACATTTCAGCCTGGGAGTCTATGGAGATTGACTCACTTTTGGAGCCAAATTCAAATGGCCACTAGAGGAACTGCACATCCACTGTGGCTTCATTGCTTTAGCTCCTGTGGTTGCCACTTGGTCCATATAACACAGACACTGTCAGACTTATGTGAAGTGCAGCAACTCTTAATAAAGACAAACACATTAGTTAGATAACAGCAATATAAAGAAAGCATAGTCTACAGATTCTGTGAGATGGTGAATTCAGAAGAGCCTGAACCCACCTCAGCTGGTATACTTGATATATTCACAATTCATTCTTCTTCTTTCGGCTGCTCCCATTAGGGGTCACCACAGTGGATCATTGGCCTCAGTCTAACCTTCTGCATGTCCTACTTCACTACATCCATGAACCTTCCCTGTGGTCTTCTTTTCCTCTTGCCTGGCAGCTCCAACTTAAGCATCCTTTGTCCAGTATATCCACTATCCTTCCTCTTTAACAGTCCAAACCATCTCAGTCTTGCCTCTCTTACTTTGTCTCCAAACTTCTCAACCTGAGTTGTCCCACTGATGTACTCATTTCTAATCCTGTCCATCCCAGTCACTTCCAGTGAAAGTCTCAACATTTTCAATTCTCCCACCTCCAACTCTGCCTCTTGTCTTTTTGTCAGTGCCACCGTCTCCAAACCATACATCATGGCAGGCCTCACTACTGTCTAGTAAACCTTTCCTTTAAGTTTTGCTGCTAACTTTCTGTCACAAAGCACTCCTGACACTTGTCTCCACCCACTCCACTGTGCTCTGTCCTCTCTTCTTCACCACTCTTATGATCTGTCTTTTGCTTTGGATGGTTGATCCCAAGTATTTAAAGTCATCTACCTTCACTACCTCTACTCCTTGCATCTTCACCATTCCACCTTCCTCCCTCTTATTTATGCACATGTACTCTGTCTTGCTTATACTGACTTTCATTCTTCTTCTCTCCACCATACCTCCACCTCTCAAGGCTCTCTTCCACCTCCTACTTCCTCCACTACAGATCACAGTGTTGTCTGCAAACATCATAGTCCACAGAGACTCCTGCCAGAGTTGATCCCTGATGTAATCCCACCCCCACCTTGAGCCCATCTGTCACTCAGTTCATTAAATACACTAAATCAAAATCATGTTCTCTTGTGACGTAAAGCAGAAAAAGTTAAAATGTTGAGTTAATATCATCATATGTGTCTCATTAATGTGACAGTTTACTTTATTGAAGATAATTGCAATATTTAAAATGGAAAAAAAATCACTGCTATCATTAATACTGATATATCGTGACCCAGTTCAGCATTTAAGGTTCTCAAATGTCAGGGTTTGTTGCTTTTCACTGTATCATGAAACAGATGTGGCGTTTATCCATTTTAAGTCCTTTTTGACAGTTGTCACATAAGAGGAAAGGACATCATGCATGCACCATTCAACGGTCAACTGCAACATGCACATCTGTAAGCATAGAAACAGTGAACATAATGTCTCCTTTTGCCCATCAGATACCATCTTTCCATCTGTGTGTTGCACTATCATGGCAGCAGTCTGTATTATTCAAGAGCAATTTCAACCCAATTCCATGAGCTGTCTTGATATGATTGCATCTGATCCCAATCTACAGTCATGATGCTCACAGGCACAGCGGTCTTATTAAAGGTATCCTGTTCATCTGCCAAGTCTGTGCCATGTGTAGCTTTTCATTGCTAAAACCCAATAAAACCTGTGCTTTCGCCACAACTGAGCTATGGAGATGAGATATAATAAAGTAGTTGAAGAAATACATGTAAGAAAATCACATCTGTCTCTCCTCACTTCCTTCTTCCTGCAGTTACTCTGTTCCAACTGAGCTTCTCACAACTTGGAGTCACAGTGATAATTGCATGCCTACAAATGAGAGACCTTCTCCCATGTGAGAAAATCAAAACTAATCCTAATGCATTGTCAGAGACACCTGATGGCACAAACGATAGGTTGAAAGAGTGTTGGTCACACTTCCCGTTTATTTCAATGTCACCCTCGCAATGTAATCTGTCAAGGTGCCACCACTGTCAATGAGTTCAGTCTCACTTTTCAAGCCAAGCTGGCACTGTGGAGTATGATTTAGAGAGGCTGTTGTGTTAAATGATACCGTCAGTGAGATCCAATCTGACAGCTCACTCAGGTTCGGCGAAAGAAGTCATGGAAACTGATAGCATCTTTTATTTTCCAGTCTTCTTGCTTCCCCTTAAGGGGGTTAAATTCCTATTTGCTGGATTTTCATTGAGTGGCACAGCTTAATTCAAATTTTTTGACAATTACTGAGCTAGTTAAACATTGCAAGCATGCTGTTTTTCAAACGAAGTGTGTGGCTGGAAATGTGAGTGGCTGTAGGCGTAAGAAAGGATGCCCAGTGGGGGGGGGAAGAGACTTACTAATGGACAGAAAAGGGGAAAGAGAAAAGCGTATGGAAACTGACATCATGAGGAGATACATAATTTAAGAGAGAAGCCAAAATGCTTTTGTGAGAGCTAGCAAATGAACCATGATATCATAATCAGCCTAATCATTTTTTGCTCTCTTCCAGTGTGCTGCCATGATCTAGTCACATCTGTTTGAAATGGCACATTGGTGACACTTGGACTGTTATTTCTGAAGTTGAAGTATTTGTCACCTTCTAATCACGCTCTTGCGTAGATGACACCTTAATCAGATTAGGAACCTGCCAGTTTTGTACGTGCATGTGTGACTGTGTGTATATTAAGAAGAAGGGGGTTTAAACATCCTGTGACTCAAAGTTAAATCAGACCACCAATCTGCTGAAAGCGTCAATTAGGTTCAAGACGTGGGTGCATGTGATAAAGAAGTCCTGGACTGGCTGATTTATTCCATCAATCAGCTGAATGCTGATATTTAGCGACTGAGAATTCACCCACTTCAACAAATATGCAACTTGCTTAGATAAAGTATAATTTAGCCTGTTGGCATAAAATGTCAAAGTTGAATCCATCTTTGTCAAGTCCTAAATAAGATAAGGCAGTGTATGCTTTTCCTGAAGATGTCAGTGCACATTTAAAAACTTGTTTTGGGGCACATCTTGCTGCTAAGCATAAACTTTGAGTCCAGAGACACAATTTAGCCAAAATACCTCATCACTCTTATTTGAATCTGATCTATTTTTAATGTGACGAATCAGATGAGATAGCTATTCACCTCTTATTCACTGGCTGCTTAACCATTTCTTGTTTGAGATAATCCATAACTCTGTCATCAGTAAGCTGCACACAGCCTGCACCCTAAACAGAATTTAAAGGTCAGTTTGGAAAGAGCCCTTCAAGAGACGCCTGTTTGAGGACAGCAAAACCTTTTGGAAAGGTGTCTTTTTGACATTGACAATTACAAAAGGCAGCACTGACAAATAAGGAAGTCCAGGAACTCTACTGGCTTTCTGCAACCAAAAAAACAACAAATTAGGGGTAAGTGGGAACAAATTGCTTCATCTTTAAAGCCAACTCAAGAAATTTTTAATGATTATTTTAAAATGTGGACCCCTTAAGGTGACAATAACCCTCGGTATTCTAACATAATTTTTGTGCATAATTGCCTTTTCGTGAAGCACCAACTTCATGTTATATTCCCCTCATTATTTTCCTTGATAAACTGTCAGTCTTTTTATCTGTGGTTCAGCCCTGAGGACAGGCAGGGTGTTAGAGAGGGAGGCGTGAAAGAGTGGGCGGGAAGAATGAAAAATGAAGCTGGAGGGAGGAAGCTAAATAAAGTCAAAGCCGCAAGGCATTTCGTGATTGGTCGTACATGCTCTGAGCTAAGCTAAATTCTGCTTAATCACAAAGATAAAGTTGTTAAAATGGGGAACTATAGCACAAAAATAAGACAAAAAGTGTTACGAAAGAGGGGGGAAATATGTTGATATATAATTTTTTTCCCTTTAAAATAATTTAATAATGCACTGAAACATGCAGGTGGACCCCCACCCCGAAATTAGACTTACCAGAAGCTCTACGTCATGACTTGCCAGGGTGGTTTAAATGAGTGAGAGTAGAATGAACAGACAGAAACTTAATTAGATGAACGGACACAATATATTGATTAATAATGATAATGCACATAGTCACTGACATTACAGTGCAATGAAAGAATAATGCATTTTTTTTCCTTTTGAGGGATATTTTTCCTTACATATGTAGTAGTGTTAGTTTTGATATCATCATGATTGTGGGCAGCATGACATGAATGTATATTACAGTATATTACTTTGTGATGTGGATCCATCATATAAATACCACTTGATTTGAAAGATATGTGAAATAATTTAAAAATAGCTTAAAGCTTATTTATTAAACACTTTGCTTAAACTACTAATTTAGTTTAAAATGAAGGCTTGTGATTTATTTGTCATAGTTTATTTACTTTTATCTTTTCAAAGCAGAAAGAGAGAATCTTGATTTCCAGGGTCATAATGCCACCTGTGTAGCTCCTAACTTAATGAAAATGTATTCAAAGATATTGATGAACTTGCTTAAACATGGATAGCAAAAGCTCTCATCCAATAACTACATCCTTCCTTTTTAAAATGTGCCCAGTCTCTGTGACAACTGGTTGACTAACAGATCTTTGCAATGACTCAGCCAACCAGTTAGTCAACAACAGCACAGTGGCTCAGTTGTTAGCATAGAAGGTTCAAAGCTCGGCCAGGGTTGTAGGGTTCCTCTGGGAGCTTTGCTGCCACCATTAATTTTCCATATTGCCCTTGACCAAGACACTGGCTTAGAGGTGGATTTGGTCCCTGGTGACTGCCCACTGCTGCTAATACTAAAGATGGTTTAAATGCAGAGAATTAATTTCCCTGCATAGATCAATAAAGCATTTCTTCTTCCGTAAAAGACTTTCACTCTAGAGTACTCCTGCTTCTCATTGTAATTATATTAACCAATTTTCATATAAAGCCACAATATATGTACATCTTATGCATCTGTTGAAAAGTCTTGAGCCACCCCTCATTTCTTTATATTTTTGCAAGGAAGATGGGAAATAGGTGCAATAATTTATTGAACTTACACGCATAAATGAAAGTACAGTACATAAGATAAAAACAACTCTCTTATGCAAGCTTTCTTGTTATTTATTTAAGTGGTTTGCAGGAATACTCCAGGCATCTTGAAGGACATTCCAAGGCAGCTTCTTTGGATGTTGGCTGCCTTTTGTTCCATTCTCTGTCAAGCTGATCCAACACTGCTTCAGTAATGTTGAGTTACATTCATTGCTCTATAAGACCTAATTTTCAGTCACATCCCTCAGCCTTTTCTCCCCATGTCCCTTTCTTAAGAACTGCTTCTTGACAGCCACCTAGACCATTTCTGATGAGGCTTCAGTGATCAGTAAATAGATCAACTGAAGGGTCAGACGCATATCTCAGGTCCTTTGTCAGGTCTTGGTTGGATTTTTTTCGTATTTCTTAAGCTCATGACTTTCAGATACTGTTCATCTCCTGTAGATACTTTTTTAGGCCTGCCACTTCTTCTTTTGTCCTCCACTTGTCCAGTTTTATCAAATGTTTTGAGAACACACAGCACACCATGGCAAGATATGTCAAGTTTTCAGTTAGCAGCTCTTTGGAAATCACCTTGTCGGAGCAATAATACCTTTTCATACTTGACAAACTTATTATCTGTGGCAATTTTTTTTAATTCAGCTAAAGAAATGGGAAAAAATTATGTGTTTTTTTTTGACAGGCTGCTAGTAACAAAGTGCCTACGGATACCATATAAAATTGGTTGTTTGCTAAGTTGTCTGTTATGTGTACACAACACTGCTTCATCTTTTTTCATGGTTGAATGATTCATAGGTCAGGCTGACGTGGCTGAAAAACAAAGAAAAACAACAAAAACACATTCCTCTGAAAATGATCAGGTACAAGGACTAGACTGAAAATGAGTGAGAAAACAGCCAGCGTCCAAAGAAAATCTTTAAAAGACCTTCAGAAAACCTGTAGAACTGTTCCACAACATCACTTTAAAAAATTACAAAAAAGTCAATATTCAAAGAAATGAGCCTGCTCATAATATTTTTACAGAACTGTATATACAGATGTATCTACATTTACATTCAGTTTATTTTCTGTTATTACCAATTCTACTAAACCTCATGCATTTAAATGATAAAAAAATAAAAGTAAATCATTAAGAGAGCTGCTATACAACCCCACCTCATGGTTGTACATGTGGCTGACGATACACAAGGTACTAAGAAAACTATGAAAGACAAGTCTTTTGAATATAGGAATAGAAAAGACATAGAAAGAGATACTGATGCTATATTTCCCTCAGGTCCCATGAATATAATTTTGTAATAATGAACTCTATGAGAATAAGAAGGATAATCACTACTGTGACCCTCCTTAAATCTTGTACTTTATGTAGTATCCCTAGGACTCTCTATAACCCCTTGGAGTACAGCATTTCTGTGTTCGGGGTCCAGTCTCACTCCTTGGCCATTAAAGCTTTCTTAACCTCTGCTTGCCCCAGCCTGTCTCACAGCTAGTGGTTGCTGGGCAGATTTCCCTGTAGCGCAACCCTGGAGGTAGGCAGTGGCTGAGCAAATGGCCTCCCTTTATCCATATGACTCACCTACCAGCAATCGCACCATGGCCCCTGGCATCTCTTCCTACATCAAACTGATTCCAACAGACATAACTCCCCAGGCACTGCTGTATTCGCCCTGGCCCTCAACCACCTCCGCGCTCCCCCCCTCTAGCCTTGGAGCCAACGAAGCACGCAACCAAGGCTAAGGGTTGCTAAAGGTAGGAAGGAGGTTTTCAAGCTCCTTCAAATTGTATCTGTCAGTGCTATTAAACAAAAAGAAAGAAAAGAAAGGTAGTGAACGGCCTGTGTTTGATCTCTGTAGTTTGTCTAAAAAATGCAGGGACAGTGAGTAGACCAGTAAAAATCCCCAACCGTTCCAGAGAAATTTTTGAGGAAACCCAAGCTTAATGTTGAATTAAATTTTTACTTTCCAATCTAAGGGTGTACACAAGCTCTTCCAGACACAAAGGGTTGAGTTCACTTAAGGTTTGAACAGAAAACTTATATAAAGTGAAAATATAAAGGATACATTGATGTGACATTAATAGTGCTGTGCTTTATCAGATGGGCGGGATTGTTCAGCAGCCCAGCAGTTTGATGTTAATCAAGTGGTTTCTTTTATATGAGTGACTTTAAAGCTACGAATCAAATTGTTTATGTAATTGCACTGTGAATCCAGATGGTGTTGCATGTAACAGTACAAGGACCATTAAATGGCTCTTCACACCCTATTCCTAATCTGTTTCATCTGTTGCATTCATATGTTTGGACTCCTGTTGCCTGGAAAGAAATCAGGTTATTCATAATGCTGGTATCATCAAGGCAGAAATTTCACCTTTAAATTGCATGTCTAAGAACTCTCAAATAATAAAGGCTGTCATAATGTCTTTGATTAGTTTTAAACCTTTTGTGAAATGGCTATTTGCACCAGCCCACAGAGGGCTCTTTTACATTTTTAGCTGAGCATTGATTTAAATCAGTGGACCATAATTTGAGGCCAGGATCAGGATCTAAATCTAAGATCCCTCTGGTTTTCACAACCTGTTACTCTGCTCTTTAGTCCCCAGCCTCTCATTTAGCCCCTGGCTGACAGACCCATTTTCCAGTAGTGTGCCTCCTTGCAATGTTTGTCATATAAATAGACTGAACATATCCTCCAACAACTTGGGGAGTGTGTTGGACATACGCAGCATAAGGAACAAGAGTAGATGATAAGAGCTGCTGGGATCTGGGACCCCTGAGTCATTCTCTCTTGCAGACAACAAGGCCGCTTTTTCTAACTTTCCTCAGTGCTTCGGAGGCAGTAATTGAAAATGGGGGAATCTTTGTGCACTGACTTAATAGAGCTGTCCCGCCCTGGCTGCAAAGCAGGGTTAATAACTTTTTCCAGTTCTATTACCCCCAGAGATTGGCTTCAGGTGAGTAAAGCGGCTGCTCTGGACAAGGGGATGTGGCCACTGGGCCTTCTCATCCTCGTCTTATCGCCACTCACTGCAGGCAGCTCAACTGACAATCATTTACGTGACTTATTATATACAAAAAAGGCTCCCCCCAAGTGTGTATATGTGCGACTCTCTGGAAATACTATCCTCTGACAAAAGAGCACCTGGCAGATGGTGGTGGACACCTGACTGACAGCCTGTAATTAATGTGCCAGTTCACTACCTTATCCACTTTACCAAAGTTTAGGTGTGCTCCTTATGTACATGCAAATATCAGTGCATTGTGTTTTTTATAAAGTTTGTCTTTTAGGTTCATGAAAGTTTATTGGCTGAATTAGTTTGATATTTGACACTTGTTGTTTCCATTCCATAAAACTGAAGGACTTTTTTGTTCTTGTGAAGCAGTAATGATGCTTTTCCTCTGTTTTTCCACCTTTGATTTTCTTTGATAGAGAGTGAATATAGACAGACAGAAACAGGAAATAGGGAGCACAGTAGGAGCTTGGGTTCTGCTGAGGTTCAGGTTTAATTTTAATGCATGAATTGTTTGTTTTGTACTGGAATGAGTAGACTGATTAGAAACATTAATATGTAAGTTAGCCAGTGCCAGGGATTTACTTTTGTTAAGGTCTGTTTCCTGAACTGTGGAATGAATGGACTTGTTGTTACAAAGAAACCACTCATAAATATTGACCAGATATGCATACCAGGCAGCAATAAATACACTATATGGATTAAAGTATTGGGCCATACCTCTTTATCATTGAATTCAGATTTTTCATTCACTCGTCATGCTACAGGTGTATATAAATGAGCACCTAGCCACACAGTCTCCTTTTACAAATGTTGTGAAAGAATGAGTCATTCTAAAGAGCTCACTGAATTCAAGTGTGGTACTATAACAAGATGTCAACAACAACAAGTCAGTTCATGAAATGTGTTATTTCAATTATATATTATAGTATATATTCTATTCTATTCCGCGATCAACTCTAAGTGGTATTATTGCAAAGTGGAAGTGTGCGTAAAAGTTGCTACTGCTCTGCTGACTCAATAACTGCAGCGTTCAAAACTTCCTTTGGTATTCATATCAGCACAGAAACTATACACCAGGAGCTTTATGGTATAGCTTTCCATTGTTAAGCATCTGCATGTAAGCCTTTTTTTTTACCAAGAACAATACTGAGCATCAGGTAGAGTGGCTTAAAGCATGCTGCCACTGGACTCTGAAACAGTGTAGGCTCTATCTGGCAGGCTGATGGATGAGATGGGTTTGAGGAATGCCATGAGAACTTTACCTGCCTGACTGCATTGTGCCAGCTGTAAAGTTTGGTGGAGGAGGGGTAATTCTACGGGATTGTATTTCTGGGGTTGGCCTGGGCCCCTGGATCTTAATACTTCAGTTTACCAAGACATTTTGGACAAATTTATCCTCCCAACTTTAAGGGAACAATTTGGGTAAGGAACTTTTCTGTTCCAGACTGACAGTGCCCCAGTGCACAAACCAAAGTCTATAAAGGCAAAGTCAAATGAGTTTGGGGTGGAAGAACTTAATTGGACCGCACTGAACCCTGACCTCAATCCTATGAAGCACCTTTTGGATGAATTCGAATGCAGATTTCAAGCTAGACCCTCTCGTCCAACATCAGTGTCTAACTTCACAAATGCGCTTGTGGATGAATGGGCAAAAATTCCCATAGACACGTTTCAAAATCTTATAGAAAGAATTTCCAGAAGAGTTAAAGTTGCAAAGGTGGATAAACTCGTTTTTAATACCTATGGATTTAGAATGGCATGTCATAAAAGCTCATGTAGGTGTAATGTGGTAGGTGACCCAATACTTTTGTCCACATATGGAATAGTAAAGTTAAACCAATATGATATATTTGCAGTTGAGCTGATTTTAAAGGCCAATATGGTATTGTGAGTGACATGAGTAAAGGATGAGATTATTGTTCATTTACGTCCAGTGTCTTTGTCTGTTAAGCTGTAGAATGAAGCTGCTTTCAATGTGCTACATTACTGAGAAACTGTACCTGGCTATCTGCCTTGCTAACATTGCAAAGAGATGCTATGAGCAAGAGCAGCATGATCAGAAAGAGGGTTACTGTTTGGGTTATGTAAAAACAGTGGAAAATTTTGGTACCATTGTATAAGTTTTTAAGAATATATTCCACAAACTAGCTAGCAACCTACAGTGAAAACACAGCTTGACTAACCTGTGCTCGGCTATAATGCTAATCTGCTACATGTGCTGCCAAAAGTGTTGAGTTCTTCGTAGACTTAACAGCTTGCTTTGCTGGATGAAACGTGATAGACTTCTAAATTACACCAAGCATCATTTTCTGCATTATTTCTGTAAAACATAATTTAAAAAACATTCATATTGTCACATATTGGAATAAGATGCATCAGTATATCTGGGATAGGCCAGTAGCACTCAATAATTCAAGTGAACCGATTTATCCAACTAAAAATAATGATTTTGAAAGTATAGGGTTGTACTTTTTGTTGTTTTTCTGCTTTACAGCAGAGAAAATGCTGGCATGTTTTTATGAAAAGTAGCGTGCGTCAGCACAGCACAAGGTTACTTAAGTAACCATGGTAAGGTCTAATCTATGCGTATACAAAAATACTTTCAAGCATCACTGCCATTAGCAAGGCTGCATTGATGACTAATTCTCGGCCTTGTATTGCTAAATACAGTGTAGTACTGTTGTCAAGAGAAAGAAACAAATATTCAATAATGAACCAGAACTGCCAGATAATGAAATGTAATCTTTAAGCATGGATGCACTAATTTGTTGGGTGGTATTATCCTTGTTCTTCTTGTTACAACAGGCAATTAGTTTTGCATCTTTGTTAGGTCCAGATGATAAATTTGTATGACTGAATTTGTGTCCATTCAAAGAAAATGTGATGAAAACCTAAATGGAATAACCACAAAATTAAGGGAAACAACCATAAAAGCACCACTATCACCATTGGCTATTGGCTAAATAACTTTAAACATTGGTATCAGACTGGAATTTTGTGATCTTGCATCCCTACTTTAAGGCATGGAGTTACTAAAAACATCATCTGCTTAATATCTCCCCAGCTCAAAATAATGGTCTTAATTGGTTGATGCAGCAATTTATTATGCATGCCAACACAAGCTTTAATTTGCTTTTTTTCTGTGTCATTTATTGTAATTACACAGTTAGCACTCCCTTTGGATCAAAACAAGTGTCCTTGCTATGATTATTGGTTTATTTGGCTTTGTAAAGCAGTCACTGAGTGTCTTTCTGAGGATTGCGTTGAACAGCAGGAATTCCCGTGCTTTGAACTGTAATCAAATCTGTGACTGGTTTAAAACCTCCAAGCCACTGTTTGCTGTTAAACGACTGTCACACTTCAGTGCAGGAAACCACGTAATATGACTTCATTAACATTCCGTTGTTGTAGATGAAATCTTGGGATCCAAATCAAGAGGTACAATGTTTTCTGTGATTATGAAATTCTGAAATGATACTGCTTAAAATAACAAATTTGCCTATTGCCTAGTTTGATTATTTTGTTTTCATTGAATAAATCTTGATTATATAAAGGAACTGTGCTGGTTTAAAGCCATTCACCTCTTCATCACACTGCGATATCAGCCAGCAAGGCTGATTATGGCCAGTACTGATATTTGGCCAAAAATAGGTGCATCACGAAACTCACTTGGACAGGAAAGTTTAAATAATAACATTACTTAAGCCGTGATCACATGTATGTGAAAGTGATTACAAATCAGTGCAACATGACATTCAGAATGATTCACTGCGGAATGGCCTCTGGAGTGCAGTTTTTACGAAATGGATAAAAAAACGGTTACGATACTTTTGCAAGCCATTATTGAGTGGTTGCAATAAGTGTACAGAGTGCAATGAATTCTTTAAGAAATAGCAGGAAAAAGTTATGAAGTCGCATAAAATATTACGAGGTATTTGTGACTTTCATCAGGTGACGGGTTGTGTTTGCCTTGCAACTGCTTCATGAACATTTTGTTGTTATGGAAAAATTTGCCAAACCAGTCCAAGGTGGTTATGACAGAGAAGGCTGCCTTTACGATGTTTACAAAGTAATTACAACCGTCAATGATGGTGTTGTGACATATTGGGAAAGGTTCATTAAATCATAAAGTTTTAAAAATTTTGGAATTGGCACCCCGACTTCCACGACAATATGAGGTGCTTACGAAGTCTTGTGAATCATTTTGACACTCAACAAATTCAATCACGAAGTACTTACACACATTTGGAATTTATTCACTTTGATTTGTGACACCTTTTGTGTATGTGATTAGTGTTTTAGTTTTTTCCAAAATATTAAATTGTTTTCATTTATGTGCACTATTTTATTTGATGTGAATAAAATAGCATCAGTGGTGTTAACTACCTCTGAAGCTCCAAAAATGTTCCCCTATTTTAAAGTGTTAAGAAATGGCTGTAATCTGTAGGAAACTATTTAAACTAGGGCTGTCAAAATTAACAGGTTAATCCAGATTAATTAATTTTCATGATTATTCATTAAAAATGTAACACAATTAACACATGCACAGTGCACAATGACTCAAAATCCCACAATTCCACGCATTCTGTAATCTCTGGTGCAGATTGGTGCTCCAACGCAATCTAGCAGTGGAATCTACTCAATTGAGATGGATCATATTGGCCCTCTTGGTGGGAAGTTTGAATGAAAAAAACAAGATAGATCAAATAGATCATCATAAAGTAATTTGCACACTCTGCAGGAAGAAGTTTAATTTCCCCTACAAGTACTTCAGAGACCCTGATGCCCGGCTTGCACCAAACTACCCTCATGGAATGCTGCGGCCTCAATAAGTCTACCTCAGACAAATTGAATATAATTTTTATTTTGCAATCTGGACACCATATCTGTTCTTTAGTTTAAATAAAACACATGTTAAGTGTATATGTCACCTTCTCTTATGAGTCTTTTTGCCTCCACAAAATGAAACACAACAATAAATGGGTATTAATCGTGATTAATCTAAATTAATCCACAGAGGCCGTACGGTTAATCTAATTAAAAATTGTAATCGTTTGACAGCCTATGCTTTTGTCTGAATTTAAATGAGGTTCAGGTTGAGACATGTGGCCTACCAGTTTTACATTATACATAATGCACATAACAATAACCATCTCTTGATAAATGCATTACATTGTTTAAATTATTCTGACATATAGCAAGTGAGAATTGGCAAAAAAATTGATAAGATGGGCATTTATTAGATGATTTAGCTCATGAAACTAAATAAAATGATGAGACTGATATGTTTTGCTGTCTATATTGTACTGTAGTTTCTGTTTAGAGCTGTTAATCATATTGAATGCGATGACAAATGGACACCACTAGACCTGTTTTTGGCTGATTTTTCACTTCCTTTAATCAGCATGAGATGTAACACCCAGTGCAGTGAGAAAACTGGCCAAAAGTAGACCCAGTGGGGAATAGACCATTCCACATGATACCAACATGCTGTCCAAATCTGAACTCAAGAAAGAGCTTACATGCATCTTTGTAGTCACTGTGTTTACTTGTAATCTATTCCATCATCTTCATTTTGCTTTTGCTTTTTTGTTATAACCCAGGGTGAGGAGACAGGAATCCATCAGTGCGGGGTTTAAGGGAAAAGTGAAAACATAAAAGCATGATGAAAAAGATAGAAGAAATGATAGAGGGAGGTATAGAGCAAGGGAGCTGACCCAGTTAGCAAAGGAAAGAGGGGGAAAGATGGAGAGAGAGAGGTGATAGGAGGGCACTGAGTGCCAGCATCACAACTGTGGTTGGGGACCTGCTGGGCCATCTGGCGGCCCTGTAATTGGGTTGGGGTTTTACACCTGAGCGGCACACCTCTAAAGAGATGGCTGGAGCAAAAAAAGAAGCAGAAACAATCAGTGTATTGCATCCTGGTGGGAGTGACAGTTAAAGTTGAGAAAAGGTTAGATCAATTGCTTCCCTGGTGTCGTCTAATTTTTTTTTTTTCTTGAATTTGCATTTAGCTTTTACAGCGTGTATCACCCACAACTTACAAGATAGAAGGATTTAATTTAGCACATCATCTCTGGGGTGGAAAGGATGAGCTGCAGGGTGACTGTAAAAGGAAAATGCAGCCATTTTGTGCAAAAAACAACAACATTATTTAATGCTGTCTATGAAGTGGGATGTAATGGTGAAAAGATAGACATAAACAGACATTGCAATGGATATACAGTATGATTACACTGTGACAGCAGATCTCTGAAAAGAAAAACAGTCAACACTGGTTTTCCATAAAGATAAATAAGCGCTTATCCACTTTAAATGACACTGGGTTTTGCTTGGACTGCCTGCTGTGAGGCACTGAAGATAATACGGAAGTTGTCATCTCATGCTTGAATGGGCAGGAAGTCATTAAGGCACAAATATGAACTGAATTAATGTTTCGTTTTTGCTAGTGATGAGAGGGGTGATGTGTGAGGCATAACAGACACCATGGGTGGTCCTCCACATGCACTGCTCATATTTGGTTGACTTTTCATGTGACATTTTGCATGGAGAAGCATCAGTCTTACACAGGCCTAAAGGAAATTATGCAATATCAAAGCTTGGAACCTTATTTCATTCAGATGCATGTCTCATTCTTGATATTGGAAAGGTCTCTAATTAACTATAATGGTGCCATTTACATAAAAATTTGCAGTTAGTGTCTACCAAATTCCTTAGGGTAATTATTGTCCCTTTCAGACATGTACTCCTTTTCATTAATCTAATGATATTTGAATGATCAGCTTCGTGTCTGAATGAGCACTCTGGTCACTCTTCCCTAAAATTTGTGACAGCACTCGTACTAGGTTGGATTTCATAGGAATTACTCCCTAGTTTTGTTTTAATAGGAGAAAACTGGCAGGGCTAATGACTTACACAAAGCAATCAGATTAAGTATGTAATTTATCCTCTAAATGAACAGGGATGGGGATAACGTATGCTGTTAAATGCTCAGAGTTTACAAGCAGTAAACTTTTGTGGTGTTGGACTGGAGTAGAAAGTTGAGAAATTTAACCGATACGGGAATATAGCTTTCCTCTGGTATACTTAATGTTGAACATACAATGCCAGGTTTCTATGGAATCCATTGAGTGTCTGTGGACGGCTTTAAATTCACCTTTACAAAGTACAAAGTAAAGGCTGTAGGGAAAGGCAGGAACTGGGCTAAAAAATTTGTCAAAACTTAAAGATTTATTGTTTTTCTGCAATTAGCACAAGAGCTTTCATTGCATATTACAAAACTATTTAACATAGCTATAGTTACAGTGATGCATTGAGGACAGGATCTGGACCCCCCTTATCCCCCCCTGTAATTTCCTCCCATGGTTGCACAACAAGGCAGAAAACAAAATTTACAAAATAAAATGTTAAAAAGAAAATGTTCACACACAAAAATATCACCCCACAAATAAACAACTGCCAATGGACTCAGCCAATTGCTTATGGCCAATACAGTAGCCCAACCCTATGTAAAACAAGATTATGACTTCATTTGTCTCTCATGGTTCTCATTTTAAAAAACATGCTGTTTTGATCCCTTGTTTTCTAATTGTAATAAAGATTTAGAAATATGTGTCCCCTTTTGGCTATTGCCAATCCAGATCTCAGGGGCAGCTGCACCACACAATCAAAAATTAAAAAAAAAAAAAAAATGATAGTGTGGTTACTCTTAGGTGGCAAAGCAATGGTTAGCACTATCGCCTCACAGCAAAGGGGTCCTGGGTTTGAATGTGTGGGAGTTTGCTTGTTGTCCCCCGTTCTCTTGGGGTACTCCAACTTCCTCCCACCATCCAGAGACACGCCTGTTCACTTAATCCATGATTCTGAATTGGTTGTAGGTGTGAATGTGAGTGTGAATGTTGTATATCTCTCTGTGTTAGCCCTGTGATCTCTCTAGGATGCAATCCACCTCTTGCCCCATAACTGCTGGGATAGGCTCCAGCCCCCTGAAAATCTGGATTGGATAAATGGAAGAGGATGGATGGATGGTTGGATGGATGGATGATCTTTACTAGAGTCAGTGCTGAGCATTATTTCTGGCTGAAGTGCAACAAGTATTTTGCATTATGGCAAAAATTGCATGCCTAATGTGGCTCTTTCCTACACTGTAGTGGGTATGTCTGAATGAATTTGTGATTAATCACAAGGTAAAAGTGACCTGTGTCTTACAGTATAGCTCAATCAAGCTAGGATTTTTACATATGCTAGGTTTGAAATGGGCTAAAATTTCCTCCTTGTATTACTAACCCTTGTACAAGCATGATGAAACAGCAAGTATTTTCTCGCTCACATGAGCCATAAAGTTTAGTTTAAAACACTGAGTCGAAGCCCGTGTTTACCCCTCTCTCATGCCATGATCAATTTTTTTTTTTCTATGGAAGCCTCCCACATGCACTCATCATTGTTCTCCCTAAAAGTCCTCGCCTGCGTTGAAGTATCTGTGTCATTGCCAAGCAGACCTCTCAGTGGATCAGCCCCCACACTCACCTTGCAACATTTCAAAGAGAGACCAAAGGGAGGCTGAGTGAGCATGGACATGTGTAGGCGGTCATGTAACTAAGGGGGAGGGTGAGAGGGCAGAGGTAACCAATGCTTAGGCTTTTTGAAGTTCATTGCCACTCTTTATTGAAATTAAAAGTTCTATAATGATTTTTTTCTTGCTCTGATTGCAGGTTATGTTTTACTAGTCACTGTATTTTTTGTGTTTTCTGCAGCAGCTGGCCTCATGATACCTCTCAAAAATATCTCTTGGTGAAAGGGAGAGACTTTGATAAAGAAGTGTCATTTAAGTGTTAAAACCACAGCTGGAGAGTGCACTGGCATGCTTTCACAGTATGTTGGGAACCAGCAGCTGGCAAACATGTAGTGACTGTGAACGCCACCCCATGCTAACAATGTGGAGTTGCATTTATTCATGTTCACTGACAACACAGGGGATTCAAACTTGATTAAGCCAATCAGATTCATACAAATGGGTGTTAGTATTGCAGTTGTTGCTCTTGTGCCATCTGTTGACAGAGTCCTGCTTATCCAATAAGATTATGAGCATCATGTTTGTAAGTTAGATCCTTCACTTAATAATTCTGAGAGACAGTTAAACCAAATGGGAATTCAAGTACCGTTTTATTAAAGAGCATGGTAGATGATAAATTCTAACTATTTCTAGCTATTACTTAAATGTAGGGCAGGGGTGTTGAACTCATTTTAGCTCATGGGCCACATACTACCTAATTTGATCTCAAGTGGGCCGGACCAGAATATGAATAATTTGATTTGAATATGTTCCCATTTAATGAACCATCTGCTCAATAACAGAAGATGATCAGCCTGAGATGCCTCAAGAAAAATACGTTTAATTTTAAATATGTCTGTCAGTCTGCTGTCATTACAAAGAAATTCTTCTCTTGTAAATCAAAGCACACCTCCTCGAATTAACCATTATTCAGTGTGGTACAGGAGGCCATGGGTAATGTTTTTGTCAGGAAAAATGTTGTAAACTCATTTACATTTCAAGGTCAGATAAAATGAAGACTCTAGAACCACTCTGATGACATGATCTATTCTTCATAACTTGTACAAAGCTTCATACAGTAGTTTTAGAAATACAATTAAAATTCCAAAACTCTTGCCTTTCTCTGCAAGTTAACACATTGCAAAATCATTCACAAGAAGGAATTTGAAGGAATGAGTATCTCTGCTGGGTAAATATTTTTACATTAAAGTAAAATGCAAACCATACAATTTCTGGTCGTAGCTATTTCAAAGACCTTGGCCCTGGTTTGGCTTTTCAGGGTACAGCACTGTAATATAAATGTAGAGACTATCAATTTAAAACCAGAGACAAAAACCTACTGCAGACAGGAATTGAAATGACAATTGCTAAAACAGGATCCATATGAGCTCAGTATGATGTCGTTTTGGAGCAACACACCAGTTATTGTGCAGTTATGCAGAAAAGAAAGTTTTCACAGGACTCAGTGTGAAAAACTAAGTACACCCTTACTGCTTCCATATGAAGTAAGAAGGTAGGACGCAACCAGGTGCTGCAAATTCACTTGAATAATTGATCATCAGCCAGTGTGAGCGCCTCTATCAAAGGAGGAGTTTTGGCAGTTTGCTGATCTGAAGCATTCTGGTGTGTGTTAACACAATGCCAAGGAGGAAAGATGTCAACAATGATCTTAGAGAAGAAGTTGCTGTTCCACATCAGTCTGGTAAGAGTTATAAGACCGTTTTCACCACAAGGTCAGGTGCAATCCTCAGAGAAATGGCAAAAACCCCAGTAGCTACATCTTAAACTCTACAGGGCTCAGTTAGCATGTTAAATGTTAAATTTCATGACAGTATGGAACAAGTGTAGCTTGTTTGGAGGGTTTACAGGAGAACGCCTCATCTCTATAAAACATGGCATCACATCTGAAGTTTGTGAAGTTATATCTGAAATAGTGTGCTTTGGACAGACAAAACCAAAGTGGAGATGCTTGGTCATAATGCACAGCACCATGTTTGGTAAATGCCAAACACAGCATATCAACACAAGCACCTCATACAAACTGTCAAGCATGGTGGTGGAGAGGTGATGATTTGAACTGGTTTTGCAGCCACCGGACCAGGGCACCTTGCAGTCATTGAGCTGGCAATGCATTCCTCTATAAACAAAAGTATTCTAGAGTCACATGCGAGGCCATCTGTCTTCCATGAAACAGGACAGTGATCCAAAGAACATCAGCAAATCTACAACGGAATGACTAAAAAAGAAAAGAATCAAGGTATTGTAATGGCCCAATCAAAGTCCAGACATCAACCTGATTGAAGTGCTGTGGCAGGACCTTAAAAGAGTTGTGCATGAATGAATGCCGACAAACCAATGCAACGTTGTAAGCAGAGTGGAGCTACAACAATGTGAGAAGCTGACAAAGTCATGCAGACAGACTACAAGTTATTGCTGATAAAGGTGGTTTTCAAGCTACTGAAATTAGCAGCAAATACTATTTACCATTATCAGCCACTGATTCTTATTAGCTTTGCTGTCTCACTACTCACCACATCATCAACAGACCAATGATCAAAATTGGCAAGCAATACTGCATGCCACAGTCAAATGTTGTATTGCTTCTCTTGTTTCTCTTGGTAACGGTTGTATTTCAGGAAAGAGACACTGCTCTGTAATCAGTGACACTCATTACTTTGTTTGATATTTTTACCCTCCCCAAAAAGCAGAACTCATTTATTATTCCCTCAAATCTTGCTTTACTTTGTACAGAGAACCATCCCAATAATAATAATCCCTAACTGGCTTCTTTTGGTGAACACTGCCCGTCGTATTTCTGGCTGAGCCCAAAACACTATAGTAGTCAGCGGGCGTCTTTCCTCAGGTTTATTTTCCAAGAACATTTCGAGCACCCTGTAGTCACATTCACAGACACTACCTCTGTGCTGTACCAGCAGCACGTTGGTTTCTTGCTACCAATCAGCTCAGCCCGCTGAGTCACGGTCGCTCTGAAGTTAATTGTCCCAGTTGGTTGTCCCGCTGCTGTCCAAACTAGCT
>VUQH01075873.1:45321-64288 GCA_015106775.1 Etroplus canarensis
GTCCAAACTAGCTGCCCACCACTGGGTTGGCTGCTGCCTGAGCTCTGATTGTTCTTTGTTTCATTTCCTTAGCGGTGGATTTGTTGGTTTAAAACATATATTGCAGTGTTGCATCCCTAGCAAGCCTACTGTTTTTTGGTTTTTTGTCCATCCATCTATCCATTTTTCTTAACTGCTTATTCAGTTCAGGGTCGTGGGGCACTGGTGCCTCTCCCAGCTCTCATAAGGTGAGAGACAGGGTACAGCCTGGACTGGTCACCAGTCTGCCACAGATATGGGTATGTCTTATTGCTCTCTTACTCTCATTCAGGTACTACCCTGTTTTTCTCTTGCACTTACAGATTACAAGGGACATAAACATACTTAGAAGATGTTTATTAGATGAAAATTGTTATAGATTTAAAGAGTCATTGATGCTCAGACCAGAGTAAATCAGCTGAGCTAATCTTCTTGTGAGGTTTTTCAGCAGTGGAGCTTTACCAAATGTGCTTAGGGGTTATGCTTAGTCTCTCCAGTTGTTTCAGTTTGTTCAGTTTTACCAAACAGCTTATATTGCACATCATGTAATGTCCATAGATGTAATTAATATATTGTATTGATTTAGGTGTGGAAACATGAGAATTTCTCAGACTTATTTTAACTTGGCCTGTTGGTTAATATCCATATTTTATTAATTCATATCTGTTATTCTGTTGCTTACATTATGAGTAATTTCTTTTTGGTGGTAACTATTCAGTTTTAAGCAGTGTGCTCGTTTGACATTAAGCTGAAATGACTGCTGTCCATGGTCCTGACTAAGAGGTTACTGCTAAATGCATTCAGTCAGAGGAGTGAGTGAGTAGTACTGTCAAATGTGTGTTGTTTCTCAGATGAACAAATATTCTGATAAACAAAGGGAAGTGGTATTACGCTTTTGAAAGGTCAGAAACTACCATTGTGGTCCATTGAAGGGAACTCATTATTTTAATTTCCACTTTCCAGCTCCATATTTTCATTCTTGAAGTCAAGTAGTTTTGCATCACATCTTTATTTCTTATACTGGGCATTGTAAAGCCCCTCGATTTATACATGTTTGAAGCAAACAACCTTAGCACCCTTCTCTTTAATCCTACTTTTCTCTGATTGCTCCTTGTCAACAGCAAATGGGTGGGGCTTATGTGTTTATGTGCCTGAGATGACCATGTTAGGGATATCGGCTCTTACTGACATGCAGATCCAAGAGTAGAAAAAACAGTCTAAGTGTCTCTAGTGTCACAGTGATAACTTGTAATAATTCTGTTATTATTTAAAAACTGTGGCTATGTTTAATATGATTAGTGATATGAATGATGTGATATTAAAGTGGGCCTGTTATTCTTTTCCTTATCTTCAGTCATATATACTGCTGCAATGGTGAATGCTCTGTATATTCACAAGATGCCACTTCTAGCTCTGTCTGTAAATACCACGTTCCTCTTTCCCACAGTCCATGCCATTGCGTATTCAGCTTAATGTGACTGTAGCATGAAAGTACGTAAACATAGTCTTTCTCCTCCTCTTACTCACCACTCACTTTATTAGTTACACCACACTTTGAACAGCTAATTTTTTTGTGGATTAAATTCAAGATCAGAGATTGTGTTCTATATTTTTTTATATACTCAGGCTGTTGGTACCAAAGGATTCTTAGCTTGCCGGAGCACAACCCTCATACCTTAGACCACCAATAGCAGGATGAATAGTGGATACAAGACAGGGTGGATTCATGCAATTATTTTTGTTAATCACAAATTCTGACTCCACCACGTGAATATGGCAGAGTAATAGTCACTCCTTATGTCTCCTAATGTCTAATTTTGGTAAGCCTGTGCAGACTGTAGCCTCAGTGTCCTATTTTTAGCTGACAGGAGGGACACCCAGTGTCTTCTTACTGCTGTGGGCCATCTGCTTCAGTGTTTGATGTGTGCATTCAGAGATGCTCTTCTGTGTACTTTGCTTGTAACAAGTGGTTATTTGAGTTACTGTTTCCTTTCATTCAGCTCAAAGTAGTTTGGTTGTTCTCTTCTGACCTCTGCCACAGACAAGGTGTTTCTGCCAAGAGAACTGCCAGCCACTGGATTTTATTTTAATTTTTTTACTATAGCAGCCTCAACCCTAGGGATAGTTGTACGTGAAAACCACAACATATGGGCCACACTCAGAACAGTTCAAGCTAATAAATATGCGACTTTAAAACTCACTTTTCCACCATGTTGATGCTTGGTTTGAACATCTGCAGATCCTCTGTTAAACACATCGGGTATCTGCCATGATTCACTGATAAGATATTTGCTTTATCTTGCAGCTGAATAGATGAAGTGGCCATTGAGCGTGGTGCTCAACATGAAGTCTCAGCTTCTGTTGAGGATCATTATTTTCTAACTGCACTGGGAGTTTTATTATAAAGAATAGGACATTTTAGTGCTTTTGGATTGGATATGAGAATTGCGTTGCATACTATGAAGTAAAATATTCACCCAAATTTGAAGCCCCATTGCCTCTTGGTTCCAACTGTCAGGCAACAGATTGCATCTTAACTGCAAGTAATTTTCTCCACAATGCACAAGAATAATACTCGGTGTATTGGACGGCCTGTTGATTTTGTTTAGATGACTGTACTTTATTTGAATAAATGCTGGTTGTCACTGCCACTGGTCTCAAAAGTAGCAGTCGAAAACTCAATTTTAAAACAACACTGTGGCTAGACTGAACTCCCAGATTGGCTGGGGAAACTCATGCTCATTCCTCCCTAAGCTAAGTAGAAAAGAGAGTCAGTAGACTGTAGGCTTCTCTTGCCAATATGAGATCATTAAGCAGATAATCTGCTCAGATGAACTCAAAATAATGAAACAGGTTCCTTTATTTCCACTGACAACAAAACATGCCCATATAAAGCTTAAAGCAGTGAAATTCAGTTATGTTTGTCAGAAAAGAACAAATATTGAGAAGATACTTTGAATCTATAATGTAATTCAAGTCCAAATTGCCTCACTGCTTTTGTAAACCAAATTTTATACATCTGGAGAAAGATAGATTGGAATTCAGCTTGCTAAAGCTTTCTTTCCCTTGGTGTTTTTAAAGATTGTATTAGAGTAAATTGCCAGCACAATCTGTTCTGAGCTCTTTGAGGTTTAGAAATGAATATTATTAGAGGCAATACTGATGGGTTACATTTAGATTTTTTTCAATTACACTGAAACCTTTAACAGTCTTTCTGTCAGAACTACTGCAATGCTCTTATATGAAACAGTACTGTAAATGGGGAAAATATGAATATAATAAGCACTGACTGTGGAAAAGAAAGAAAATAAGGCTATCAATCTTCTCTGTATACTGGTTTTCTTTAGTATGCCATTATCCTCATGGAGTGCTTTGGTGACAGGGCCAAATTACAACCTGCACTGCGAGAGCGGACAATAAATAGTTCCCATCTGCACTAGAGTTGTATTTGCCTGACTGGATACAACAAAACACCAGAAATACGAAGAAGTGCATACACACTAACAATTGGTTGTGCAGTAAAAATAGCAGTTCCATTTGAGCTTGTGCCTATAAAAAACAATGGTTTTTCAGATAAACTACTTCAGCTTTAATTGGGGATCCACTAATTGTGCTATTCGGGGCCAATACTTGGTAGATACCTATATTTTCCTGTTTATTTGTTTTGTTTTTATTGTTATTTGATCCCCATTTGTTTCAAGTAAATAAAGAAGTCTAGATTATCAGAAGGACCTGAGCTGTTTTAAAGTTTTTTAGCTCTTTGAAAATTTAGCCAGTGCAAATACAAATATATATACATCAGCCAGTGCCTTCGGTAATGTCATCAGTTTGCAAATAGCCCCATATCAGTCAATGAGGTTGATATTAGCTGATTGGCATGTTCAGCTGATAAGCAATGTTAAAATATCACATTACATAGTTGTGGTGAAAAAATAAAATGGTTTTCTTTTATTCTTTTATTTTTTTATTTGTGTAAATGTCTTTCATAAGTAGCACAAACTTGAAAAATAATAAAGTGCTGCTGTATTTGGAGAAAGTGGTTTTAAACACATGTTTATATTTGAATTTCATACAGTTACAGTACTAATTCAGTTCATTTCAATTCAGTTTTATTTATATACTGTAAATTCACAACAAAAGTTGCCTCAAAGTGCTTTACACTACACACTAAGGTAAAGACCCTACAGTATTAAAGAGAAAACCCCAACAATCAGACGATCCCCTATGAACAAGCACTTGGCAACTGTGGGAAGGAAGAAGTCCCTTTTAACAGGAAGAGGCCTCTTGCAGAACTGTGCTCAAGGAGGGGCAGCCATCTGCCTCAACCGGTTGGGGGTGAGGGGAGAGAGAGTACCATGCAGCTGATATATCATTGCATGATTAGTTCAAATATATTTTTCTTTTGCCTTCAAATAAAAATATTCCTAGTACTAGAAGCACACAGAGAGCACAAACCTCCAAGGCCAGGTTTGCCTTGCCCTGCACTGGTTAAAAATCTTTTAAAAAATTCTTGGAAACTGATCATGATCTGGATCTACTCCAAAAAGTAAGGGTTTACTACATGTACCACACCACGCCTCTGAAAGAAATGTAATTAAAATCCATCCTTAGCTCTTTGAGTTGTATTGGACACAGACATACAAACTAGAAGCACTCTGAGCCAGAGCCATAGAGTGCCCCATGATACCATTACATCTGAAAACATTTACACCATGATCATTTTACCCCATAATGTGATTCCTTGAGCATGAAAACCTGCCCCTGGCAGTTGGAATCACAATACCATTGTTAGTTCCAAAGTCATTCATTATCTTCCGCTTGTCCAGATCAGGGTCGCGGGGGGTGCTGGAGCCCATCCCAGCTGTCATCAGGCATAGGGCAGGGTACACTCTGGACAGGTCGCCAGCCTATTGCAGAGCCAACACAGAGAGACAAACAACCATTCACACTTACGGTCAATTTAGAATTGCCAGTTAACCTAACCCCCTTTGCATGTCTTTGGACTGTGGGAGGAAGTCGGAGGTCCCAGAGAGAACCCACGCAAGCACGGGGAGAACATGCAAACTCCACACAGAAGGGCCTAAGGCACCCGGCTGTTAGATTTGAACCCGGACCCTCTTGCTGTGAGGCAGCAGCGCTAGCCACTGCGCCACCGTGCTGCCTAGTCCCAAAGTCATCCAAGAACAAGACATTTTCAGTGATGGCGGTTTTCTTCAGGCTCCAGCTTCATAATGAATGAAGAGTCACAAAATGTGTTGGTACTCTGCTAAATCAGTAGTTTCAGCTACAGCTTGATGTCAGCTACAAGTCTGTAGCATAATTTGCTAACTAACAGTAAAGAATTTCTCATGACCCCTATATAGTTCAACATTTTGGATTGTGATATCTGGAAACTTGCTTGGGTCCTGAGCAAACTTCAGACCGCGTGGAGATGCTGTACTGTAACTGTTATGCAACCATTATAGCAATTAAATATGGAGCTGGAACCAAACATTTTAAAATTAGTCCTATGTTGCAATGGTGAAATGTTATTGAAAAATTCCTGGATCTGGATTGTGATTCTTGGTGGCAGTCAGTGCTGTGAGGTTGTATTCAAGCTTACTTTTTACTGTGTCCTGGCTTTTGACAGCTTTGGTAATGAACGTGGACATGAAACCCTAAATATTCCAGAAGGCATGTTTCTTTTTTTTCATGAGAGGTCATAATTGCCATTGCTGTCTATATTTGTATATCATGTTGTACTTGCTGTTGCATTTGTGCATGCTTGGCTTCAGAATATATTTTTAATGTTGTTTAGGCAGAGCATTAAAATTTTCCTACTACAAGAAAGACAAGCTCTTGCTTAATGCTTGGAGGTTATATTGTAGTATTTATAATGCCATAAAGACTTAAGAGTCTTAGTAATACATTGTGTCATCGGTTGCTGTCCTTCAGCAGTATTGTAATAAATGGAAACGTAATGTGGAACGAGCACCCCACAGTCAGCGAAGTGACTAACATGTTCAGGGATGAAGTTACTGATAGGCAATAGATTGCAGCCTTCCATAGGAACAAACGCGTGAGTGTTTACACACACAAAGCTGCGGTTAACATAAGAGATACAGTGTTTCCTTCTGCCCTCTAACAAAAGAACTGCGTGTAAAGTAAACACACCTGCTGTGTACAAAGAGCTTGATATAAATTTCAGCTTGTAATCTTCTTTTTCTACCACACTTTAAGTTGTTCTGTGAAAGCACAGAATTCTTGATTGAGCCAGCAGCAGAGCTGAGATTCACGATCTGTGTCGAATGAGAGTAATAAATAATGATTTTATCTTTGCTCTGTGATGTTAATCTGGGGTTTAAGTAATGACTGAGTGGCTTTGTTCTGAATTCAGAGTGCTGGCCAATTCATCCTGAACCCCAGCTGATGTTTACTCAGGCTGAGCCAGCAGCTGCTCACACGGTCTGCGTCAGCTCAGTCATCTGACAAGGCGTGCACGCTGCCTCTGACATGCATCTGTCACAGCAGCAGAAGTAAAAAGAAAAAAATCTAACCCTTCCTGTTCCCTCTTTTTTTTTCTTCACTTGTCCAGCATCTACCTGGCTGCCCAGCATCGCCACAATGAATGAGAGTCGAAGGGAAGCACTCGCGGCGGCCGCCCCCGCACCCACCACCGCCTCCTCCTCCGTGGCTGGTTCCAACACCACCAACATGGCCGGCCAAGGCACGGGCGAAAAGGATGAAGGGTTTTCCAAGCTGAAGGACAAGTTCATGAATGAGCTGAACAGAATTCCCTGTGAGTGTGGCTTTCTTTTTCTCAGTCTGACAGTACATCACACTAGTTTGTGATGTACCTCAATATACTGGTTTGTGTGAAAATATGTTGGTTTTCTTCTTTTTTCATCTAAATAATGTGTACATCTTTTGATTTTTAACTGTTAATTGAATAGAACTGACAGTTTTTCAGTTCATTTAAACACTTATTCAGTTTATTGATAAAGAAAAAAGTTGTTACATCCCATAGACTTCATTCAAAATGACTGTCTCAACTGAAGAGCAAAAGCAGTGATGTTTTTGTTTCCATGTCAGTAGTGGTCGACTCAGATGCTCTCTTACAAACCAGGAAATATTATACAATTTCTATAAAAAGTAAATGTATACATCTCAGTTTTTTGTGTCCAGTACAACATTTAACTGACAACTTATCTAGTTTTGAAATAGTCACATATAGCCCATACCATGTACACTGACTGGTAATATTAGATGCCTGTTTTTTAAATTTAAAAAAATACATTGAAGTAATTTTTTTCAATGATATCTAAACACAAAATATATTCCTTGCTCATTGTGTGTACATGATGGTATTACTTCTTACAGTCCTGCAGACTGTCACTGTGTCTCACAAGTGTCCGTTTTCCCTTTCAGTGTATACAGTGTAACCTAGTGCTGTACACTTTTAGCTGAAGGACTTGATGAGCTACTCACAACAATCATTACCCCTCCTACAGTATTGGCCAGAATTTTTTCACACTTCAAACTATCACCTAATGTGTCTTCACCCAAATTCTCCTTTAGGTAAAGGTCAAGGTCATGTTTATTGTTTTACGGGCACCTTTCCATTTTCGCAAGAATCGCTACTCCTTGTAGAGTACTGGTCAGTTTTTAGAGAAACTTACACACAGTAATGGGTGTTCACGCAAATTGTACTTCAGATCGAGGACACTTGTCATTTTACAGGTATGTTTCCATTTTTACAAGAGATGCTACTCTTGGGAGTATTGTTCTCGATTGTAATGTTCATAAAATAAGTGCAGGTGCCCTTCTGCCCTCTGTCGTTAGATTTGTTTATGACAGAGCCAGTCAAGATATGTGCCAATGAAAAGAGAAAATATCACTTTTTTCTGTACTGTACACATTAAAATAACCTGTGAATTGTGAGGGACTGTAAGCTGGATAAGCTCCTACGTCATTGGTTTGGTGTGGTCACTTGTTAGGTCGGTTAGATAAAGCTTGATATACAGGATGTGTTGAATCCCCAGAGAGTCTACACTTTTGTGGGCAACATTGTACTTTGAACTCCTGCTTGTAGGCTGATGTGTCTGCTAGGGGTAGGAATCCCTAGAGGCACTACGATACTCACAGTAATTTTAAACATTTTGCAATATTCTGAGTATTGCAGTAATATATACCATGATATATTGTGATTGATCACCTTTTGAACTGCAAGTTACATCCCCAAAGATAAACTTTGTTAATATCTGTTTTATCTAATGTGATAAAGTTCTCAGTCTGGTTCTCTGTCACTTTTATTGCTGCAAAATTGCATCGTCAAGCGGACAGACCGAGCAACATTGTCATTAAAACCTGTCATAAATGTTGTATGCACATGATAAACTAATGATTTATATCACCATCTAGTTCAACTTAACTGAACGTAAACATGTGTATGTATTAATGTGAGATTGCATTTACCAGTCCTCTATGAGCTAATGAGCTGTTATAGTCACATGAATCCACAGTCTGTGATGTCCATGTGTTGCAAGGTAAATTAACTTCATCTTCTGTATTCAAACTTTCCTCAACTTTGCACATTAGTTCTTTGGAGAGCCTGGGTACGGCTTGTCTCTGAAAAGATGTAACAATGTTGCGTACCTGGTTTCCAGTGCCTTAAGCGTGTAAGGAAAGCTCTCTTTTTCCAGAATGTTGTATGAGCACAGGTCTTTGTGCATAAAGTAGGTGATGGATTGCGTTATTTTCTTAGCTCATGCTGTATTGGGAGGTAGCTTTTTTCAAGCTTAGTGTGGTTAGTGTTGGCTGGTTTTACAGCTGTGGTGATTTAACATCAGCTTTACTGACATCAGCTAACATTATCCCAGGGTGGTGGTGCATGAAATAAGCCCTCATCTTTGTAGTGTTCAGAGTACTTCACTGTTGACGCTCCTTGCGAATCCTAACTGTCATAGCCATCTCTGCAGGTGATACTTTGTAATTTCTTTCAACGATTTTTTTCATCTTTGTTTTGCCAACCTCCTCCCACAAACTGACCCTCACCTCCACTGACCTCACTAGAAAAAAAAGCTCAACAGCACCATCTTATGGTCCCATAGTCTGTGTCTCTCTTTGCCAGCCAGTTGAGGCAGATGGTTGCCCCTCCCTGAGCACAGTTCTGACAGAGGTTTCTTCCTGTTAAAAGGGGGTTTTTCCTTCCCACAGTTGCCAAGTGCTTGCTCATAGGGGATCGTGTGATTGTTGGGATTTTCTCTCTAACGCTGTAGGGTCTTTATCTTACAATGTGGAGGCACCTTGAGGTGACTTTTTTTGTGAATTGGCGCTATATAAATAAAACTGAATTGAAATGAACTGAATTAGCAATTGATTTTTATCATGCTACGACTAAAATATTCAATTTATATTTGCAGTTTATATAATAAGGTCCCTGGTTTGATTCCAGGTGGGGAGACAAGGCCCTCTCACCATGGACGATTGCGTCAGGAAAGGCATCTGGTGTAAAGCCTCTGTCAGATTACCAGTAGGGATTAAAACACTGTGGCAAACCCTTGGGGAAAATACAAGGGAACAGCCGAAGGTACATAATAAGATACCGAAATTTGGTGTACCTGTATCAATGTTGCCATGCAGAATATTGCGATACTATGTTGTGTCAGTTTTCCCCCACCCAGACCCCTAGTGTCTCAAGTGGAACTGAGCTCATCATGTTGGACTTAGAGCTAATGAATACTGAACGTTACTTTTACTGAATTCCAGGAACAACAAAATGCTTCAGCACCAAAGAGTCCATACATGGATCAGAGCTATGAAAACAAATAACTACATTTATCTACACTGGCAGAACACTAGCTATTGCATCAACATTGTTAGCGAACTATACAGATAAAATTACAGCTCAGTACATTTTGTTTTACGAAGACATTTTTCTCAGTGCCAGTTTAACCTTTTGACACTGCTTAATACCAAGATGTGCAGAGAATGTGTACATCAGGCTACTGCATAGGCTAGGATGTAGATTTAACACAGGACTGGAAATCAAGTGTGAGATGTGAAGGTTGAAACCACAAATTTGCGAATAGGATTTTACCTCCTAGTGTGCAGTTTGCTTTTTTTTTTACCACATAGTTGAAGTTTTTAAAGTAAAAACAGGATAATAAAAAAATTGTAAAAGCTTCCCATTTCTGGAAAGTCCAACTGACGTTCACGTTTTTCCTAGGTTGGCATGGCCCCTTAGTTCCAGTGAGGGGAAATCTTAAATCTTCAGCTTATCAAGACATTTTCGAAAATTCTCTGCTTTCAACTTTGTAGGAACAGTTTGGAGAAGGCTATTCTCTGTTACAGCATGACTGTGCCCCAGTGTACAAAGCAGGGTCCATAAAGGAATGGTTGAATGAATTTGGTGTAGAGGAACTTGACTGGTCCACATACAGTAGAACCCTGATCTCAACCCCATCAAATACCTCTGGGATAACGTAGAAAGGAGACTGTGAGCCAGACTCTCCTATCCAACATCAGTGTCTGACCTCACTAATGTGCTTCTGGATGAAAAGGCAAAAATTCCTATAGTCAAACTCCAAAATCTTGTAGAAAGCCTTCCCAGAAGAGTGGAAGCTTTTATTGCAACAAAGAAGGGGTACCAACTCCATATTAATGCCTATAGATTTAGAATGAAATGTCATAAAAACTTCTGTAGGTGTAACATATAGGTGGTCCAGTACTTTTGTCCATAATGTGTTTTCTTACAATGCTGGCATTTTGTACAATATATGGATTAAAAACTCATGCTCATTAAAATGATTTTCTTAAGTCCTGTATACAATGAGAAATTTAGTTAAGATGGGTGATGTCATAATTAAGAAATTGAAATGAGTCCTTAAAATAGCATGCAATAAAAAATTAATCAAATGTTTAATAATCCTATCCCTGATCCTGTGTTTTTACATATAATGATGTTTGTTATTTAAAATGAGAATATCAGAGTGCATTTAGTAGGAATTTGCTGTAAGCCTGACTAAAAGGTGATTCAGCAGTGGTTGTGAGTGAACAATTTTTGATGACGCACAATAGACCGTCAGCATCACCCATGACCTTTGACGGTGACTTCTAGTGAACCAAGTAGCCCGATTATTTAGTTACTCATCCGTTTTTGTGTTGTTTCTGAGTCAAAGTAGTAACAACAGTATTTGATGCACTGAATTGCTCAAAAAGAAACATCTTACTAAATTATCTTATGAAAGACATAATCACATTTGAAGTGGGGAGTAAACATCTGGCAACAATAATTCAAGTGTTTGACATGATAAATTACCAAATTATGCGTGGCAGCCTTTATCATTTGCTGTTGGATTTTCTGTCTTGCTAGTGCATTCAGTCAGAACTGTCTGTTTCCTTAGAAATAATACAGCGCCTCCTGTCCCTTTATCAGCAAACCTTCACCCAAATTCTTTGACATCTGCATGCTTTTTGTCTGGAGAATTTCTCAGTATAAAGTATATGAGAAATGGCTGTCATTGTGTCTTATTCAGGATAAAGCACTGCCTTGAGAACCAAGCGCTTTTGCATTCAGCAGTAATCTAAATATAGATATATCCACAGGCTCATGTGGAAGTAATATTCTCAACAGGAAATGGCTCCTATGGAAGAGAAACCCTATTACTTCTCCAAGGACACAAACGGGACTACTCACATTCCCCCATTCCAGAGATTTAATAGTGCATGGAGTCAGCATGAAAAATTCCACCTTCTGCAGAGGAGCATTTATTTGTACCAGGCAGATATTTATATTCAGATATTTCTTATGGCTACAACTACAGAGCTTTAGCTCCATGTGGGCTTGAACAAGACACTGATGTAAAATGGAAACAGGAGTTTTGAATAGGATCAGCGATATTCAGCACTGTGATTGCATGAGATTTCTATTTCCCTTCGCTCAGCCTTCAATGTCCATCACCAAAACGGTTTGCAGTTCCAACAGAATTGAAAACTGTGAACTTTTTCATGTCTTGTTGGCTGGTGTGGCAGAAAATTTATACTCTCTCAAATCATTTTTAAACATTGAACTTTACAGAAGCAAAGTACAGCTTCTTTGGCCACCAAAAACATCCCTAGAACCCCCTGTCTGTTCTCTTACCTCACCCCCTTAGTCAAAAGCAGTGACTTTTTTCCCCTGGTGCTGCCAAGCTGATGATGAATGCCCAAAGAGTTGTTTACTCTGTGGAATATCGATACTGTCTGGAGAAAGTCAGCTTGGTGCATGCTCAGCACAGCCTCTCTACTGTGGCTTCAGAAGATCTTCTTTTAGGCTTATAGCCCAGTTTAAGACCTGTGGGCTTTGATGGTGGTCACATGGTGCTGTCACACTGGCCTACAATGTCGCTGAATTCTCTGAGCCAGTGATAGTGTGGCTCCATTAAAGTGAACAGAATTTTTACATCATGTTTAGATAGTCAAAACCTGTTCAAATATTAATAACTCATGTATTTTTGTTATGGTCTTTAGCTCCTGTTTGCTACACTGTAAGATACCTACTAATAAAGTATTCAGTGAGCATTAATATAGTAACTGACTATTCTATTAAATGGTGGAAAATCTATATCACATGGTGCCTGGGCTCAAAGTGAGGTCTTAAAAGAAGAAGAACAAAGAATTACAAAAAAATTAAATCCAAGAAAAGATGAAAAACCTCACACTGAAAGCTTTTTTATTGTAGATAATTGTCGTTAATACAATGTCAAATGAGCAATAAAGTAGAGAAAGATACCTATTAAATCTATTTAAAAATATGATTCATAAGTGGCATTCATGGAATTAAATCAGTAGCTTGAAGTATGTTATATTTTACTTGTGTATTTGCATAGATGTTTGAGGAGTTCATTAACTACTGAAATAACACTTCTGGCCCATAAAGGAAAAGGAATCATTTTTAAATTTTTGTCTTACCATTGCCTCTCTAGTTTTTCTAGCTCTTTTTGATAAGCCCCACCCCCTTTTCCTTCTACTGCATTGTAAGCATATCCATTCATTAGGCGGCCACCATCACACAATTGACCTTTGTGTGAAGTGCAAAAAAGGTGGGCGTTGCCTAGTGCTCACACAGCAACATTATCCTAAATAAATCTCCCTCATGGCAATACTTGAACAAATACATGACACTGAGTAGCTCCACTGACAAAACCTATATTATTACTTGTTAGCCATCCAAGCCTAGAGTAAATACACTGTCTGCTGTAAAGACATAAATGTAAGTGTGTTAAAACAGACCTTGTTAGCAGCCAGTTTTACCCTTGTGAAAAGCCCAGAGGGGATTGTTCTGTTGAGGAGAGGTTTATTAATCTGGGCAATTCCAGGATGATGAATTGTCATCTTACCTGTGAAAAATATTTTGGTATATTAACGCATTAATGAATTTGAAAATGTAAAAGTAAACCGGTAGCAGTTACTGCTATTTATTGACAAACATCCAGAAAAGCTTTTACATGCGGTTTCTAAAGTTACCTGACTAACTCAGCAGCCCTGCTTGATTCAATAACCCCACTTGGAATCTATTACATGAAAGGCAGATGATGCACACTGTATACAAAACCAAAGGTGATGGTATATTTTAATTTTTAGTTTACGTGTACCCTGTTAACAAATCAAAGCCCTTTGCAGTAAACACAGTTCAGTTGAATGCAGTTGCTTTATTAAAGAAGCAGAAAACAATCAGAGTTTGATATCAAGGCTGTACCCACAAATAATTTACATATAACCAGGGTGCCACAGTGTTTATAGGAACGTTGTATTTCAGATTGAATTAATATGTGCAGTATTTTTAATTGCATGTTTTCCTCTTGCAGACACAGTTGATCCATTGAAAGGTAACAATACTGCCAGTTAAATGCTGTTTTATTGTGCCAGATTTAAATTGCCCTTTCACTTATATTGGCATTCAGCCATGTGCACCACTTAACTCTAGTATTTAATATGAAGTCATCTCAAAATGCAACAGTAAAAAATGCTGTCAATTAAAAATACATTCACAAATAAACAAATATTCTGCTCAAATAGAGTAAAATAAAATTTTAAAAGTCTACTTTTTTATTTTTAATTGCAACATCTGCAAACCTCCTGACAGGGAAGGACGCAGCCCCTGCTCCAATTACTGAGATCAACAGCCAACTTTTAGAGTTTGAGAGTCAATAAATATGTAAAACTCAGCTCTGTAATGCATTTTACAGCTTCACGGAAGCAGGTTGTAACTTGTGATTCATGCAGTGAATGGGATAGGGTTAGGGTTCTTCATTTTACGCAGGAGTGTGGCTTCTCCATCAGTTGTGAAGCCGAACTGTGTGTGTAACTTTTCCCCAGAGATGCTCTTCCTAGAAAGTCTTTCAAACCGCAGGGTGTGAGACAGCAGCCCTTGTGCATAACTGCAGTTCAGCACATGGAAAGAAGTTCCAGAGCTCACCTTTATAGCATGTGTTTGACACTCTGCAGGAATATTTCAAGGATTTTTTTACAAGGCTCCTGTAAAATCTGACACCCTGAATGCATTTCAGCTTTCTTTTATTTAGTTAGCAGTCGTTTTCACGCCAATACAGTGGTGGTTGGTAGTTTAATGAAATGTTGGAACAGAACAGGATCTGTGTCATCCCCCCAAACAGTGTCATCTCTACTGTCACTAGAGAGTGAGCCCTTGAAAGTGAAAGTCCATTTTTGATTTGATTGTTCTTTTCACAGTCGACTGCTTCAACATAGTAGACAGTAGACATTTTTTTTTTTGTCATGCCTCCTGAGGATTAAAAATAATATATCAGAGGCAAAACCCCACCATTGCACCCCGGCAAATCACACTGTGTCTATAGCACTGGGGAGTAATGAGTAGGTATCACCATGGAGCCTATATGTGGATGATGAGGTGATGGAGGGTTTAAAACAGCAGGCAGCAAAGGAGGACTGCAGCAGCAGTAACATGTTAGGTGGAGAGAAATTGTGCAACTTAAATTGACTGCCAAATTGGGAAAGTGTTTTCCATCCATCCATCCATCCAGCGCAGTCAAAGCAGAGATGCTCAGAGCTCCCTATCCCCAGCTGCTCCCAGTAGAACATTCCCAGAACACCTCCCTAGGGAGGTGTCCAGGAGGCATTCTAGTGGGATGCCCAAACCATCTCCACTGGCTCCTTTCAATGTGGAGGAGTAGTTTCTCTACTCTGAGTCCCCCAAATGACAGAGCTCTTCACCCTAGCTCTAAGGGAGAGCCCAGACACCCTTTGTAGGAAGCAAATTTCCATTGCTTGTATCCACGATATCATTCTTCCGGTCACTCCCCACAGCTAGTGACCATAGGTGAGGGTAGGAATTAACCAGCTTCACTTTCATATTCAGCTCTCTCTTCAGCCCAACAGACTGGTACACTCTTCAATTCACGACTCATCCGTCACGGGTGAACAAGACCTCAAGATACTTAAACTCCTCCACTTGGGGCTACAACTTGGAGTGAGCACGCCACCCTTTTCTGGATGAGAACTGTGGTCTAAGACTTGGAGGTGCTGATTTTCATCCCAGCCACTTCACACTTGGCTGCAAACTGTCCCAGTTCAACCTGGAGGTCATGGCTCAGTGAAGGCAGCAAGTGTTTATGCTAGTCTTCCTGGGATCCACATCAAAAACAATGATGACACATTTCAAAACATTTTTACCACTGCTCTAAAATTAATAAAAGCAGACAAAAACAAAACAATACGAAAACAGTAATATGGCTAAAATTGTCTAAATTAGGTTCCTCAGATATTGCTTTAGAGACTTGAATGTTTTTAGGTGTTTAATATTCTTCTGAAACCTGGTCCATAGAGAAGAACTTCTATACCAAACAATTTGAATCATAAAATTAGTCTCTGGAATAAATCAGTATCTATGACAAAGTATGACAAAATCATTATGTACTAATTTGTAACAAAAGAAGTGCGGCATATATTTCACCTTAACAATGTGCATGAATAGCAGAGGGCATGCCTTTAATTATCATATCATAAATATCACCACAGTAAGCCAGCATAATCGTTTATGCATCTCCCACTCATTAGTATAAGAGCAACAATGAAGAACTAATCTGACTGCTCCGTTTTGCACAGTTGATGTTTTTGTAGATAATTTTCAGCAGCGGATGATCAAAAGATCAGAAAGTACTCCAGATGTGACAGGATAAGTGAAAAACATCAGCTAGAACAAAAGTGGGAGCACATGCAGAGTATTTCCTTGAAAGGGAAACAACCTTTGCCATCTTGGAGACAGTGTAATCAGTAAAGTCAGACCAAAACAGGAGGTTGTCCAAGTTAACACCCAGTAATCTACAGTGTTGTGCAAAAAATGTAGAGCTGTCTCTCATTTCTGTATAGTTGTGTGTTTTTCAATCCAGGTAGGCTTTTACTCCATTGGCAGCGTGTTTGGGATCATTGTGCTGAAAAATGAAGCTGTTGCCAGTTACATGATGGTATTGCATTGATCAAATCTGACAGTAATTTACTGCATTCATAATGCCATCAATTTTGACAAGATTCGAAACACCATTGTCTGAAATTCAGCCCCAAACCATGACAGAGCCTCCACTGTGTTTTACAGATGGCTGCAGACACTCACTGCTGTAACTCTCATCTGAAATCCTCCATACATACTGACACTGATCTGAACCAACAGTTTCAAATTTGGATTCATCACTCCACAAGACCTGTTGCCTTTGTGTAATTTGGTATACCGCAGCCTTTTCTTCCTGCTTCCCTTCCTTAAGAACGTCTTCTTGGTAGCCGCCCTTCCATTGTTACCACTTCTGATGAGGCTTTGGAGAACACCTACAGGTGCATCTCTCAGGTCTTGTTTCAGGTCTTTTATAGATTTTTCTTATTTCTTAAGGACATGACTTTCAGATACTGTTCATCTGCTGTAGATAGTTTTTTAGATCTGCCATGCCTTTTTTTGTCCTCCACTTGTCCAGTTTCCTCAAAACTTTTTAAGGGCTCACTGCACACCATGCCAAGATGTCGAGTTTTCAGCTAATAGCTCTTTGGGAATTACTTTATTGGTGCAAAAATACTATTTTATGCCTGTTATCTTTGGTATTTTTATAGCTTCAACTAAAGAAATGTGTTTTTGCAACAGGCTCCTAATAACAGAGTGCCTAAGGGTTATCATTTGAAAGTAGTTCTGTGCTAAGTTGTGTGTTATATATGACATAACACTGGTTCATCCCTTGTGTTAGGTACCTTTTGTATGCTTGAATGGTTCATATGTCTGTGTTAAGTGGCTGAGCAAACAGAAAGAAAAAAACACTCCTATGAAAATGGTCAGGTACAAGGACTGGACTAAAAATGAGGTAGAAAAAAAGCAGCTGATGTCCAAAGAAACCCTTTGAAAGACCTTCAGAAAGCCTGGAAACCTATTCCACAAGAATGCTTTAGAAAATTACGCAGAAGTCTGGCTCTCTGAAAGTAAAAAGGAAAGAAAGGAGGGGTGGCTTGAGACTTTTGCACAGTAACCTCCTCACTTTAAATCCAATCTATATCTAGGTTTGGTGCAGCAGTATTAGCCACAACATTCCTGCTTTCTTCTGTTATATTTGCTCTTAATTTCATGTCACATATACATTGTCAGTGTTAGCATTTAAGTAGTTTGAGCTACATTAATTGAGTTTATTTAAGTCTATTTTACCAACCTAGACTCCCTGGAGAAGCTTAGTTAAACTTCTTCCAGTGCAAATAACTGGTAGATTGCAAAGCTTTGGTTTCAAAGTAGTATACCCAGTCCTTTTGCAGTAAAAAGAACCCCTCTGATCTACAGTGTTTCTAAATGATCAAGCCTTCACTTCCTCATAAATATGAGCACACACACCAAACCACACTCTGACTTCTGACTGAACACAGCAGCTGCCTCCAAGGAAACCATTGCATTGGATTTCTTAGTAAGTTTTCTAAACACCCAAGGCTTTACTTCCTGATAACAATTAACCTCTGAACACAGAGGCTGTTTGATCCATGACTGCTGGCTCCACCAGCCATTACTCCAAATAACACAGACAAGCGATTGACATTTCTGGAAAATAAATAATGAAGAGCATTTTTTTCTCTTCATTTGCTCTGTGCTTTTGGGCAGCCAACGGCACACACATTTTAAAAAGCTGCAAAAAGATATGTCTCTACAGTACTGGCTTTCATAAAACTAGATGGGAAGCTGTCTATCTGATTTTAATTTAAGCTCAGAACACCTTTGTTTTTTCACAGGTACCATCCATTTAATCCATTTTTTTTCTTTTTAAAATTTCATGAAATCCAGACATCTGATTTAACTGATCTCATAGTACTACAACGTATAAATAATATTACTGCATATGCATTTGCTTGGTTCCTATAAGAACTCTTGCATGTGCTTTTGGGACTCAAAGTCTCTACAGTGTATTTACATGTGAGCAACATTGACGATAGAGTCATACAATTGATGGTTGAAGCTAAAAAATACTAAAGTAAGGGTGGCTGTGTCTCAGAGAGCATGTTGTCTTCTAATTGGAAGGTTGATGATTTGATCCCCAGCTCCTCCAGTCTACAGTGGGTACGGAAAGTATTCAGACCCCTTTAAATATTTCACTCTTTGTGTCATTGCAGCCATTTGCCAAAATCAAAAAAGTTCATTTTATTTCTCATTAATGTACACTCAGCACCCCATCTTGACAGAAAAAAAACAGAAATGTAGAAATTTTTGCAAATTTATTAAAAAAGAAAAACTGAAATATCACATGGTCATAAGTATTCAGACCCTGTGCTCAGTATTGAGTAGAAGCACCCTTTTGAGCTAGTACAGCCATGAGTTGTCTTGGGAATGATGCAACAAGGTTTTCACACCTGGATTTGGGGATCCTCTGCCATTCTTCCTTGCAGATCCTCTCCAGTTCTGTCAGGTTGGATGGTGAACGTTGGTGGACAGCCATTTTCAGGT
>VUQH01075875.1:0-10277 GCA_015106775.1 Etroplus canarensis
GTCTGGTGCCCCTGCCTCTGTTTCCCTTCCTGTGTGTAATTGTCTGCAGCTGTGCACCACTGCCTCCTGTGTCTAGTGGCCCACCTGTGTGTGTATTTATACTCTCGTCCTTGTCTGCTCGGTGTCGCGTCCTCGTCTTAGTCACCGTCTCCATCTTCGTCTGAGTTCCGGTCCATTGCCAGTGTGTGTGCTTTGGATGTAGCTGCCTTCACTCCTTCCGTGTCGTAGCTGCACCATTCCTCCCATCTTCATTCATCCCTGGACTTGTACTATTACTTGATGTTTGGCAATAAAGCCTTTTAAATGCACTCTGGCTGCCTTCGAGTCCTGCATTTGGGTCCGCACCCGCACACCCACGAGCCAGACATGACAGCAGCTGTGTTGATCTCAGCCTGTCTGTGTTTAACCGTTTCATATTTTTCCAGTAACATAGTTTCATCTTCAGTTGCTCTTTTGCCAGTAGACTTATCAATACTTCTGTCTGGTCAGATGCTGCCAACATCACCTCTTTCATGTGAACACACTTGTAGCTGGATTGATAAACCCTGGGTTGACTTATCAAGTTGATAATTACCTTCGTGTGACAGCTTATCTAGATCGCCAATGTTAGGTTAAGTGAAACCAAATAATAGAAAAATATCCTGGACATGTTGAACTTACTTCATAGTACAGGGCTCAAGCTGTCTGGTACCAATAACCACACCACGTTCAAAGCCACTTAAATTACTTTTCTTCTCCATTCTGGTGCTCAGTTTGAACTTCAGCAGGTTGTTTTGGCTATGTCTATGTGCCTGAATGCTCTGAGCTGCTGCCATGTGATTGGCTGGTTGGATAATTATACCTGTTAAAAAGCTGTGCCTAATGAAATGGCCACTGATCTGTTATGAGAAATATTGTTTCTCTTCAAGCTTTCAGGAAAGCCTTTCTTATGTTACTTTGTTGCTGTCTACCAACTGTTTCCAACTGTGTGGTTAAAATAGGAGCAAAAAAGTCATTAATATTACCATGGTTGTTCCACATCTTATTTTGAGACTGTGCCTCAAGGGACAGAGACACTGCAGCACACATGCATTTGTACACACAGGTGTTTTATTGGGACACAGTATCCACCTCTGTGAGGCAGTTTTAAAAATGCTGAATCGATATAACAGTCAGGTAATGATGTGTTCTTGAAGAGACTTTGCAGGTGCTTCATAAGTGTGCTTACAAACACAGCTGGTGCCATTGGGAAGGTGTTTGCAAAGAGAATGGCTAACATATAAAATCAGCATTTGGAAAACAGGCCAGCTTGCTTACTTTAGCACTTGTTAGATTGTTGTTTCTTAAAATCCTGTTTATTTATTTAATAAAATAGTATTTGCTTTGCTTGTTGGCTCGGTGGTCTCATAAAACGCTCACTGCTGTTATGGTTTATTATTTTTGACGTGTGTGCAAGTTCAACTAGATAGTTACCAATTAAAACTCAGAAAAGTAAGTGAAGAAGCATTATGTATTTCACTGCTTTAAAATGATTTTCTTCTGCTGAATGAAGAAAACAAAATGTTTACACCATGTAGCAATCCATATGACTCCTGTCAGCATATTAACATTTGCTAATTGGTGCTAAGCAGAAAATATACCCAAGGCTGAAGGGAACATCATTAGTTCTACAGACATTTGGCCACAAACCAAAGTACTGGATAACTGTAACCTCACGAAGCAGACTCATATTCCACCACATTTCTTTATATATTGTTAATCCATTTATTGTTGTTGTTAATGCACCATCTCTTCATGATTGTGTTAGATTTGTTTATGTAACCTGCAAATTTTTGCTTGCATTTAGCAGGAAGATAACAACTGAAATTAGTAACTTTCTAAAGGTCACCATTCGCCATGCTGTTTCTGCGCGGGCCAACAAACCACTAACTTTTCCACTGCTTCCATTCCATTTGTCAGGTAATTTATAGGTTTAGTAATAACTATGCTTTCTATACTTGTATGGCAATTTATTACCATTGGACCGGGCCATGGTGTAATGTAAATCTAAATAGTGTTTCCGCTGTCATCCAGATCCAAGATATTCACATTAAGAGAGGGCTGAGTTATTTACACTTTCATTTCACAGATTTAGCACTGGCTGGGCCCAACAGTGTTGTTAACTATGCCCCACGCAGGAGGCATAAAACCATGGGGCTGTGGCACTATACTCCTGTCACACAGCAGGTGACTTTATTAACATATGGGCGAATCTGGAGTGACTTGCAATATCATCGCTTTTCTGTTCAATTTTGTAATTGCAAACTAATAAAGAATAAATGTGTGCAGGGATGCAAAGGTTATTCCTGCTGATATTAGCATTGAATGAGCCCACACAATGATTTTTTTCTCTGAATTTACTGATCTCTCTGTTGACAGAAGGGCACTGCTCATTCTCTCCACACATTTATCTAGCATGAAAGTGGAGCAAAGATGAACTTGAGATGGATAAAGGATAATAAGTAGGTTGTAGTCACCACATTGCAATGACAAACAGCTATTTTCTTCAAGGAATGCAAAGGCGTGAGCGTGTTTGTGCATGAACATACACTCACAACATGCTCACTTGGACTGTCTGCACCAAACCAAAGAAAGTTATGAATTCACCACAGCAGCCCCACTGCACTTGCTCCATTGCTGCCTGGAACACTGCTAAGCTGCATCTGGTCCTCATCTGGTCCATGTGTGCTGGTTGGATATCCACCAAGCCAAGCACAATGAGAGCCACTGATAACATGGCAATGCTTATAGCTGACAGCAGCAGTCTTGGCGTATGTCACTGGATGATGCAGAGGATTGTATGTTTATATGGAAACAATAAATATAAGATTTATTGCAAGCAAGGTTCTGTTTGTGTGTACACTCATATACTCAGATAGAATGTAGTACATTTATTGCATGTGCCTGTATATTAAGTACTGTACAGTCATGTGAAAAAGAAAAAATTTACTGAACATTGTGCAATCCTATGAACTAAGTAGACCCTTACATGCTGCTAATCAAACCCAGTTGATTAACTGATCATCAGCCAGTGTGACCAGCTCTATAAAAGGAAAAAGTTTTGGCAGTTTCCTGGTTGGAAGTCTTCAACTGCGTGTTAACACAATGCCGCAATCTTCACAGGGGTGGACATCCCAGCAAAATCACCCCAAAGTCAGACTGTGCAGTGCTCAGAGCAATTGCAAAATACCTGAGTTGCATCTCAGACTCCTATAGGCCTCAGTGAGTATGTCAAATATTAAAGTTAATGACAGTACAGTTAGAAAAGATTAAATGAGTATGGCTTGTTTGGTGGAGTTGCCAGGAGAAATCCTGTTTTCTCTAAAAAGAACATGGCAGCACACCTTAGGTCTGTAAAGTTGCATCTGAATAAACCACAAGACTCCTGCAATAATGTCCTTAGGAGGGGTGATGAATTGGGCTTGTTTTCTAGCCACAGGACCTGGGCACCTTACAGTCATTGAGGCGACCACAAACATCTCTGTGTACCAAATTATTCTAGAATCAAATGTGAGTCCAGCTGTCCAACAGCTAAAGCTTGGATGAAATTCAGTATTTGATTGGGACAATTATCCCAAGCACACCAGCAAATCTATCACAGAATGACTGAAAAAGAAAAGAATTGAGGTGTTGCAATGGCTCAGTCAATGGCCTGACTGCAACCTGGTTGAAATGCTTTAACAGGACCTTAGAAGAGCTGTGCATGAATGAATGGTCATAAACCTCAATGAACTGAAGTTGTAAAGAAGAGTGGGCCAAAATTCTCCACAATGATGTGAGAGAGTGATAAAGTCATACAGAAAACCACTACTTCAAGTTGTTGCTGGACTGCATAGAGTCCCGTGAAAACTTTCTTTTTCATATAATCCCATTGACTTTGGGTAACTAAGTGGCTTTGCCGTTTAAGGGACCAGATGGTCAATGCACATTTCTAGTGGTTGCCTCTCCTGCTACGATCCATTCAACCAAGAAAAAAAATCTAGACTTGATTAGGTGTGCTTAACTGTAAGTCTGTGTGGAAGTATTTTAGTTGCCTGGCTATGTACACCTTAATAAAAGTCTAAAACCATGCTAACAGCTCTTCAAGCCTGCAATTTTACATGTTAAAAGCAGCATGATAATATGCCTATTATGACAAAGCTGTGAAAGCTGGTTTATTGTTTAGCATCCTAATTTAGCATGCAAGCATTCACATACTTGCCACTAAGCACTAAATAGCTGAAACTGATGGCCACATCAAATGTTATTTGCTATGACCAAAATTTTTTTGTCCTTAACATTGCAGTTTAATACACTTAGACCTAAACATAAGTGCACTGTTGCTACAGTCTGCAGCTCAGGTTTCATCTCCATGAATAAGAAGCATCCCGCCAATACAACTTAAAAAGATTGAGAGATTGAAGGCACAAGAAACAAAATACGAAACTGAAGCAAGATTGAGCCTGACAGGCTAACAGGCTATGTAGGTGTGTGACAAAAAGGAAAAGAGAAAAGAGATTTGAGGTTTGGTATGTGGACTTGTTATCTAAATTATGAAATCATTCTCCCACATTTTCACTTCTGCCTTTGTCTCTTTGCAACTCTCAACTTTGTCTGACTGCCTCAAGCTTCAAATCAAGGAAAGAATCAGCCTGTAAAATAAGCCTGTATAAAGGTTAATACAAATCACAAAAGCAAGCAAAAATGTATTGTTTACTCATAAATGATAATTTAGTAATGATATGTAGTAAGTTTTTGATGGCATACTTTTTTACATAAGGCATTGTTTTGCATGGTTACATTCTGTGCAGCATCCAGTATCTTTGTAAAAAGGACCGTATTAAAATTAACAGCTGACATTTGAATAAACTTAATAAGAATAAGTATTTAAAGAAATATCACTCCAGTCTAACATGGCAATCCACATACTTGAATACGTAGTTAAGCTGAGCATAGCTTTTGCTGCCATTGCTGTGTTGTTTATAATTATTACAAATTCCCATATCATTCAACTGATGGTTGAAATCTTGCAAAAATCTTGGCATTGTTTGATTGATGTGGAACTTCCAGGTTATGTCAGTCTAAACAGACTGAAATTGTTTTCCTTGTTTGCAGGTTGGAGTTGCTGTAATGGACGACCAGGCTGGGTCCCACAGCAGTCCTCAGCGCAGTGGAGGACATGTCAGTAGTGAGGTTCAGCGGTCGAATGTCGTCAGGTGTGGGTGGCTCCGTAAGCAAGGAGGTTTTGTCAAAACTTGGCACAGTCGGTGGTTTGTGCTGAAAGGGGATCAGCTCTACTACTACAAAGATGAGGAGGAGACTAAAACTCTGGTAAGACTGTGAATGCAATATAAGACAAGAACATTTAAAACTATGGAACACAGATAATAGATTTCACTGACTAATGAGTGAATTTTTGGGTACATCAGTCATCTCTCTTTGACCTAGGACTGGACTGTATATAAACGATGCACATAGCCACTGTGAGGTCACCCACTGTTTGTGGACTCACCTTGACTTTAACATATCCGCCCATGGTCATCTTTTTAGAGCCAGAATTGACCATACATTCACTGGCCACTTCATTACGTTTAACTGCTTGTCGATACACATATTTAATCAGTAAGTGACTTTGAGAACAGTATGGGTGTTGGTGCCAGACAGGCTTGTCTGACTATTTCAGAAACTGCTGAACTACTGGTATTTTACCACAAAACCATCTCCAGGGTTTAAAAGAGAAAATATCCAATGTGTGGTAGTTCTCTGGGCAAAAATACCTTGTTGATAACAGAGGTCAGAGGAGAATGACCAGACTGCTTCAAACTGATAGGAAGGCAGTAGTAATGCAAACAACCACTCATTACAGCCAAGGTGTGCAGAAGAGCATCTCTGAATGCACAACCCACTGCACCTTGAAGCAGATAGGCTTCAGCACCCCAGGTGCCACTCCTGTCAGCTAAGAACAAGAACTTAGGGCTACAATACACATGGGTGCACAGCAGTTGGATAACAGAAGATTAGGAGAAGGTTGCCTGGTTTGATTAGCCTGATTTCTGCTGTGACATTTGGACAGTATGATCAGAATTTGGCGTAAACGACATGAAAGCATGGATCAAAATGCCCTGTGTCAATGCTTCAGGCTGTTATTCATGGTTTAGTGGTATCGAGGATATTTTCTTGGCACACTTTGTGCCCCTTAGTACCAGTTGAACGTCCTTTAAATTCCGCAGCCCATCTTCTGATGCCACTGGTTTCTTGAACATGACAGGAAGTTTGTGTACTCAAATGGTCTCCATAGTCATCAGCTCAATCCAGTAGCGCACCTTGTGATGTAGTGGAATGGGAGATTTGCATCATAGATGTGCAGTTGACAATCTCTTTGCTAGCAAAGTGTATCTAATGAAGTGACCAATGATCATAAATGGACAAGAGGTTGGAGTGCCAATTTATCAGCTAATGTTTGCAAGGTTCTTTAGTGAGGCATATTCATAGACTATGGGTGTTTGACACAGACACAGATGCATGCTGATTAGTGCTTAGTAACCTACAAAAATTACTCTGCTAATAACAATAACTTTAAGCCTTAATAAAATTTAGGCCCAACCCCTCTCTGCAGAGTCGTCACAAGTAACCTGATACTGTTTCCCTGAAATAACTTGATATTTATATTTATCTACCCAGAGAAGTTCATTGATTTCCCTACAGCTTGATCCACCTGTGAAACACTCCTCTGTGCCTTGATGGTGGTGACTTTACTTTTATGACTGTGGACTAGCTTCAGTATAAAATGTTGATTACGGATGGGATACTTTTGTTGTTGCCAAGAAGTAAACTATTCAACAGTGGAAATGTGCTTGAAAAGTTTGTTTTGCTCATCTTAGAAATCTTTATTGTTGTTCTATAAGTATAACGAAATTGTGGAGCAGCCGCACCTTCATATGCAAGGAATCTTAGGCTTATGATCAGATTATGCTTTCTCTATTTGCTGTGTTTTCTCTCAGTTCCACAATAATTCTTGCACATACTTTTTACAGTCTTCCGAGATAAGATAAGAAGATCCAGCTCTGATTCAAATGAATCAGGTTGTTTTGGCTGTTTGATTTAAAGCAAACTGTTGTGAGCTTGTTTTGACAGAAGCTAGCACACAACTATCCTGAAATAGGAAGAGACAATGAGGTAACTCAGGGAATAAGGCCGTCTCTAACGTTACTGTAACCAGGCAGTCTCTCTCACTTAGCATGTGTGGAATGAACAAAGAAGCAGCCAGACAGACTTTGGATTCTCATTAGAAAGCAGAAATCCCAGAAATCTGGAAGAGAAGGGAAATTAATTCCACAAGTTTAGGTCAATAAGGCACTTGTTTGAGTTCTTGGATTTGATGAGGTCTTCAATAAATAGCACTTTCATGGCTGTCAAATATAGTATGAAGCTGGCTAGGAACTTAATATTATACTGATATATTAGAAGTCTGTTCATGAGTAACTTATGACCTGTTATTCATATGTTACCTTTAATCTTTATATCAGTAAATACTTCCTGATTTTTCCTCACTCATTCATTGGTCAATATCAGATATTTATAAAACTTTTGTATTTGCAGAAGACAGTTATTTCACACCAGAGGATGTTCTTATTCTTCACATACATAAAGGATCACATCTTTTAGTAATATTTATTCCATCTCAAACAAGATCCTCTTTTTTCAGGGGAGACTTGATGACTTGAGCACAATTGAAGTCATTATTCTGCTCATCTACCCACACTTCTTTGTCTGGATGATTTCCCAGAAAAAGGAACTCGGCCAAGCCCAAGAAACAGCAGCAGCAGAAAACTCTAAAGGTTAAAGCTGCAGACCTGAAGGTGGGCCACAGGCCAACGACAAGGAGAGAAAATATTTTCACTGTGGTTGTAGTTTTTGTTGCTGTTCATGATCCATTTTTCCTGAAAGTGTAGTGAAAAAATGACAGGATACCATTTCCCTGAAATAACTTGATATTTATATTTATCTACCCAGAGAAGTCATTTATTGATTTCCCTACACCTTGATCCACCTGTGAACCTCTTTGCCTTGATGGGTAGCATCTTTCCATGCTTGTCCTACTTCTGAAACAAGGCTGTAATAAATTGCAGATACCTAAGACAACTTTTTGCAGAGAATGGGAAATTTCAGTGAAACTAGGTCAGGCATAGAGAAGTATGTTCAAAGTCCTTAAATCTCAATGACCTCCAAAGCAGACAAGCATGTAAGAGCACAAATACAACACTCAAAAATGACAAAGTACTGAACAGAATACAAGATAACCAGTCAAGAGTTTCCAGCATTTCAAAAATGGAGAACACAAGTGGGACAAAGATGAGATAGAACACTTTCTGAAATGGCTCCTCATCTCTGACTATGAAATTCAAGATCAGGGTAAACAAACACAAGCACACAAAATGCACCAAGAAACTTCTCTTAACTCAGAAAGTGTGCAGTGGAGGGATATTACCCTATTCTGACCCATGATCCACATAAAACAGAGGTGAGAATGTGTGTACTTCAGCTATTGATTAATTCACTTACATGCTGTGAAGTCTCTGTTTGTTGCCTAATTGATGCCACCTCGGTGGGAGGAAGAACATGTGCTTTTTACTGTTACCGATGGTAACAGACATTAACAATATGCTAAGTGATTAGATAGATAGATTAGATTAGATAGATAACCAGTTTCTGGTTTAAACTGAATTTAAATTTTTGGGAAAAATAATTTTTATCTTTATAAAATAATACAATATAAAGATTTATGTTATGAATTTAAAGTATACATAGTTATGTTTAAAATAGAGAGGTTTGGAGAGTTGCTCATTTGCATCTTTTGCAAAACAATAGTAGCCCTTAGAAACAATGAATTGCTTCTAGTGAGCAGACTACAAAGCATTAGCAGTATTCATATGGTTATGAGAACAAGGAATCAGAAGCCTTGCTTGGACTATGGATACAGATACTAGGGTGTCACTCTGGAGCTAAGCCTGCGGGAGGGGCTCATTTGAGAGGGGCTGTGTGGCTGTGACCTGGCTGGACTTTGCCGAAAAGAGCCAAGTGGGTCCATCCTCCTAGAGCTGTAGGGGTCAGGTGCTTTGTGGGTTGGATAGCAGTTGAGGGTGGAGTACTGTTTGATTCACTCCCCAGTTGGTTTAACTGGTTAAAGGGACATGGAATTTCATTTCTCTGTTGGGGAAGGAACTGCTCCTCGACATCAGAAGGAGCAGTTGAGGTTACTCGGGTATCTGACTAAGATGTCTTCAACATACCTTCTGGATGCGTTCTAGGTGAAGTTTTTCAAGTACAGTGTCCCACTGGGAAGAAGCTCCAAGGTAGACCAGGATATGCTGGCCAAGCTGGCTCGGTGTCCCCCCATAAGAGCTGGGGGAGGTGGCCGGTGAGAAGGAAGTCTGGCGATCTTGGTTTAGACTGCTGCCCCCATGACCCAGATCCAGAGGGCAAAAGAAGATGGATGGATCGATCGATATTAGCAGTACTATTAAGTTATATCTAACTTAGTATTTATGATATAGAGACTTACCAAAAATATAACATTGATTTTTGCATTGGGTTGCAGGGGCTTATGAGCTTTGTGTTTTTCTTTGTGTTACCTACTATTATCCTAGGTTATTTATTTATTTAAAAAAGTTGGTGAACAGGTGGGTTGAGATAAAATTTTGAAAGGCTGATGAGTGGTTTGCAGCTTGGCCTCTAAAATGTTCTTTAACACTGCGTTCCCACTGCAGGCAAAAGTGGCCCAAATCCGATTTTTTTACACATATGGAGAAGAGAAGAAGAAGAGCTATTTATTTGTCATTTCAACCACATACAGCTGACCCAGAACATAGTGAAATGAAACAGCGTTTCTCCAGGACCTGGTGCAACATATAAACATATAGATATATAACAGGAAGGCTTTTTTGTTTTTTGGTTTTTTTTTAGCCGTTTAAAATTTAAAAATAAAACTTTGAAAAAAAACTAGATAAATAATAAAGTGCAACGTGTGCAACATAGTGTAGTTACAGACAATGCAAGAACAGAACCCTTTTCATCTAAACCAGATGAACATATTGCAAAAATCAAAATAGTGCAAAACAGTAGACATGAAAGACACAATGAAAAGACTACACAACAAGACACTAGCACCGAGAAAAAGAGGTGATGTGCAGTAGCAGCGGTTGAGGTAGTGCAGACTGTGTGTGTGTGTGTGTGTGTGTCTATGAGTGAGTGAGTTGGGACAGGGTTTATAGTGTTATGCT
>VUQH01075881.1:0-11497 GCA_015106775.1 Etroplus canarensis
TTTAAATTATTTTTATTTATTTATTTATCTAATTTTTTTTGCTCTTTCTTAATTTATTTTTATTTTATTTTTTCTATTTTTTATCTTTTATGATGCAAGGGTATGCAGTCTGTGTGTGTAGTGGGTATATGCATGTATGTATGTGTATATGTTATGTGTTTGTGAAATAATTTTGAAAAAGACAATAAATATATTGCCAAAAAAAAGATATGGACTTGTCATGTTGGAGTTGAGGTGCATGATCTAGTTTTATTTATAAGTTTTTAAAAAGGTATTCTGAAATTTCTTTTTAGCTTGTCTTTGCTGGCATTAGAGACCAGATATTAATAGTGAGAATATGTGGTATGTGGGTCATACTTTAATGACTGAGTTGAACACAAGCCACCATAAAGTGATGGAATCTCACCAACCAGACCATACAGTGTGCAAAATATTGTATCCTTATACAAAATAAAGATACAGCTGGGGATGCTACACGTATACTGACAATGCAAAAACAGCATTAACAGGGATGTAAAGTAGAAAGGCTCCTGCCCCCTTTTACTCAACACTCATGGAACGGACCCATCTTCAAACTTACCTTTCATTTTGATCCGAACTACACACCTGTGGAGTTTTGTATTTTGCATAGGTGCAACACTATTGTGTTGAAGGAATCTTTTCACAGACATGACCGCACTGTGTCACAGACAAACCACCAAACAGAAATCACTGCTAAAAGGCTGGGGTGGCAAAGATGCAATTTTCTTTAAAGAGAAAGGCAAAAAACGTGAAAAAAGATTTTGTAGCCAGTTAGCTTAGACTTGCTGAATGGATAAATCCTGTGTCCTTGAATGTCAACCAACTTTCCAAATTATTGTTATTAGGATTTAAAAGTTTTCTCGATACTACCATTTTGAAAAACATTCAATATATCAGCAAGAGGGATTAAATTTACCAGCTTGTTATCTTTAAAGTGTCTACAGTTTTAAGCCAGGAATTTAATAATTTTCCACCCAAGATACGAAAACCAGATGTGAATTACAGTAAAATAGGAGTCTACAGCCAAGCTAGCGGTTATTTGAGTGCAAAATGCAGATATTGGCAAGGACAGCTCCTTGCTAAATTGCAGTGCTAACCTGCTAGTTTTAGCAGGCATTATTTGCTTTGGTCAGTATGTTAGTTTACCATACAAGCAAGCATTTTTAATTATTGAGAGTTTAAACCAGGTTCAGGGGAATGCTGAAATATGCAGTCCTGTGAAAAACAAAGGTAATCCTTACTGCATCCATTGAAATTAAGAGAATGAATAGCAACTAAATCTTAGATTCTACAGGCCTTAATTTGCATGGTAAATGTTAAAGTTCATGGTAGCATGGTTTAGGTTTGCAAAGGTGCATCTAAACAAACTGCAAGACTTCTGGGACAGTGTCTTTTGGACAGACCAAAGTGGAGCTGTCTGGCTGTAATGCACAGTGCCATATTTGGCAAAAACCAAACACAGCATATCAGCACAAACACTTCATAGCAACTGTAGGAACCTGGGCACCTTGCAGTCACTGAGTCAACATGATATCTGTCTGACAGCTAAAATTTAGCTGAAATTAGGTCATGCAACAGGACAATGATCCTAAGCACACCAACAAATCTACAACAGAGTGAATGAAAAAGAAAAGAATCAAGGTGCTGCAATGACCCAGTCAAAGTCCTGACCTCAAACCTACTAAAATGCTGTGGTGGGTCTGGACCTTAAGAGCGATGTGCTTAAACTAATGCCTGCAAACCTATTTGTAAAGAAGAGTGGGCAAAAATTCCTCCACAATACTGTGAGAAACCGATAAAAGTCCACTTGAAAACCATTACTTTAAATTACTGCTGCTAAAGATGGTTATGGCTACTGAATCATGGGATACATTTACTTTTCCCGTGACTGCATAGGGACCTTTCTTTTATACATGACTGTATATTCTCAAAAAAAAAGCAACTGTTGAGATCACCACTTTTTTTTATTTTTCAGTTAATTTACAAAACTAAAAATAAGATGCATGCCATGTTTGGCACATGCCAAATTTTACATTTGTTGGATGACAACTCACTCTGTTGTCATTATGTCGTGTTTATAACACAGTTTTTTAAACTATAAGCCAAGTGTGGAGGTGCTATATGCTGCATATTTCATTTTAAGCATGAATGACTTGAGAATGATTGTATTTCTTGAACAAACCGCCTCAGTATAATCAGAAAACCCCCTCTCCCCCTATGTAATAATAGGATATGTCTGTTTTGAGCAGGGCTTCAGTCTGTGGTTTGGCCACATTTACAGAGTCAGCACATTCTGCCTCAATACCTCATTCCTCTGAAAGCGTAAACTTTAAATGGAAAAATAGATTTTTGCTCACTCATTCTTTGAGCCCTTCTCATGCAAAATTCTAACTCATTTGTCTCATTTCAGCAGAGAGAATGTCAAAGCTCAGTTGGGGAAAAGCAAGAGAGCAGGAGAAATAGATGTATGTATGTAATAGTTTGGCTTGTTTGAAGACAAATGACATGTCAACATTTAGAGAAAATTGGTGTTTCTTTATCTGTGTCGCTTCATCACATGATAAAAAAGGGTTGGAAAAAACCTCATGGCATTTTGTCCCTTCCTTTGCCAAAATAATAGAAAATAAGCATATTTTTTCTTGTCAACTGTTAGACATGTAGATTCATACCAAATTTCTCCATATATACTCTCAAGCCACTTTATTAGTTACACCTTGCTAAAACCAACATGAATGCCCTTTTGTCCTCAGAACTGCCTTAATTCTTCACGGCATAGATTCAACAAGGTGCTGGAAACTCAGAGTTTTTGGTCCATATTGACATGATAGCATCACAATTACTGTAGATTTGTCCCCTGCATATCCATGATGCAAATCTCCTGTTCAGCCACATTCCAAAGGTTATCTAATGGATAAAGATATGGTAACTGTAGAGGCTCTTTGATAGTGAACTCACTGTCATGTTCAAGAAACTAGTTTGAGATTATTTGAGCTCTGTGACATGGTGCATTATCCTGCTGGAAGCAGCCATCGGAAGATGGGTACATAGTGTTCATAAAGGGGTGGATATGGTCTGCAACAATACTCAGGTAGGCTGTGGCTTTTAGACAAAACTCGGCTGGTACTAAGTGGTACAAAGTGTGCCAAGAAAATATCCCTCACACCATTACATTTGTTTTTGCCAAATCCTAACCCTACCTCTGAAGGAACAGAAATCAAGACTCATCAGACTAGGAAGTCTTTTATTATCCATTTTTTGGTGAATATGTACAAACTGTAGTTTAATGTTCTTAGCTGACAGGAGTGGCACCTGGTATAGTCTTGTGTTGCTATTGCCCATCTGCTCCAAGGTTGAATGTGTTGAATGGTCAGAGATGCTTGTCAGCATACCATGGCTGCAGTCTTATTGTCAGCTGAAAGCAATCTAGCCATTCTCCACTGACCTCTGGCATCAATGAGGACTTCTGCTCACTAGATATTTTCTTTTTCTTTTTCAGACTGTTCTCTGTGGGGGAAAATCCCAGTAGATCCACAGTTTCCGAAATACTCAGTCCAGCCCATCTGGCACCAACAACCAGGGGGTTCAGTATCATTAAAATCATCTTTCTTCCTCATTCTGATGCTCAGTTTGAACTCCAGCAGGTCGTAATGACCATGTATACATGCCTAAATACATGAGGTTTCTTCCGTGTCTGATTACATATTTGCTTTAATGAGCAGTTGAACAGCTGTACCTAATAATGTGGCTCAGAAATTTAGAAATTTATTTCAGCATATGCGCAAAACAAGATAAATCAACTAGCCAGTCTGCATTATGTTACTTTTGGACAAAGCCTGGCTTGCTGTTTTGCCTTGTTTCCAGTCTAACCTTGGCAAAAGGTAAAACTGATCAAACAACTTAACTCTGAACCAGAAAGTTAATACATGAATCTTATAGGTTGAAACTACATATTGTATATACTTTATATATGCAGCTACCCCATTTATGAAAGCTTGTGATTGAAACTGTTTTATATGACCATCAGAATCAACAGCAAATCAGGATGGTTTATATGTCTTAGTGTATTCAGGCATCATCAGTGAAATGAGAAAAGACTGAGCTTAATGAAAATAGAACATCTGACAGTCTGACCTATGATACAGGATGAGAAATCTTTAATTTGCTTTGGATAACACCAGAGCATCAAAGTATATTTAAATAAACTCAAGTTTAGATTAAAAAACACTTTTCTAAGAATTCACATGAATTAAACAATATTATAAGTTACAGAACACTAGTTCCAGCTTGTAACTTGGGTGGTTTTACACTGTTTATCTTGTAACCTGGATGTTAGACCTACAGCACTGCTTAAATGTTGCTACTTAGGGCCTTGACTATCAACCATATACCATTTTACACCCATGCTTTACTAGGCAGTTAAGAGGGATAAAATTAAGGGTTTCTGCAACTCCTGTTTTCTAATTTGCCACCCCTTCACTGCCAATCTCCTTGCTGCCAAGCACTAAGCCACAATCTAGCTCCAATTCATAGCCCAGCACAGCCTGCCTGCAATTACAAGACATGTTGCAATTCAACATTAATGACAACAAAGAAGTTATCAACAGTTTCAGCATGGCTTGGTAATATACACCTATTGGTCCTGGAAACTTTGGCTCCTGGCACTCATGTAGATGTAATTTTGAAACATGCCATTCACTTAAACGACACAAGCTGCAACACAAGCACCCCACCCCTTGGCAATGGTACTCCCCCAACAACAGTGGAAAAATTGCTTACAAATAGCTCAAGGAACCTGATTCCCAACGCCCCAGATCCCACTACTGATCATGTATTTACACGAGGCAACAGAACAAGCCCAACTAGTAGAGATTTCATGTCCATGCCCAAACAGGTCAGAGCTGTTTTGGCGACAGAAAGGGGCCCTAAACTGGTGGGCTTTTTTGTCTTTCAAATCCCTTTTTAAATGTAATCCTCAACAAGGCCATATGCTTGGGGCATGTTCCCAAACCAGCTTCTCTATCTTTGTAAATCATATGCCCCTATCTTTGCAGAAAAATGAATAACAGAGGCTAATAAAGCAAAACTGTTCAGAAAGGATGAGAAAAGGAAGACAGACAAAAAGAAAAATATATCTGTCAGAAAACAAATGACATCTGCACTGATAGAAGCAGGTGTTCCCTTTTCATTTGAGACTGCCTGAGCTTCACATTGAGGAAGTCATTCTAAGCCATAACTCTGTCTTTGTCTATACCAGCAAACAAAGCCAGTGAAGAGTGCACAGGCTGGGGTGACAGTGGGTTAGCAAACTGCCTGAGTATCTTTTAACCGGCTCTATAATGGGCTGTGGTTGTCTTGAGTGAGCATCTGTTGGACTTCATGTTTTATGACCCCATCCTTATTGTGTCTCCAGTAAAGCCAAAGAGTGGAGGCCTGAAGAGTCAAGGTAGACTTAACGTCAGCTTGTTTTTTTTCCCACTTGTCATGGAAATACAAGTTGCTCTCATAAATCAAATCTGCTGTGATGGTGCACCATCTTCTGGAAAAAGTCCATTTATCAGTAAGGTGGTTGCAGATCTCAGAGCACAAACCCAGGGGATTTTTTTTTAAATTGATCATATAGTTGTACTGTGCTAATTTTAATAAATGGCTTCTGCAAAGCAACAGTTTTAGCCATGGTAGCACTATGCCAGTTTATCAAACAAGTGGTTGGTCACGCCATATGGGTCCTGAATACAATATTTCATCAACTCATAATGACATTTTAAACAGATGTTCCAGAAGATGAAACACTGATTGCTCTGCTTTTAATCATGGCATTCATTGTATTGAAAACCTAATAACTATTAAAAATCGAACTTTGAAAAACTGATACTGAAATGTTCGAGGGAGTGTGCACTGAATATAAAAGAAACTGCATTTTTTTGAAGAAATTCTTCGAGAAAAAAAAATGGGATTTTTTTTCCTTTTTGTCAGGCTCATGTCCCATTGAGTAACATGGAAGGGGATATGACATGTAGCCATTAAGCACCGTTTAAGACATTTTGGTTTCACCGGTCAGCCATCTGCCATACAGATCATGACCTAAGCCTGTCCTGCCCTTAGACCCTCTCACACTGTGGGGAGTCTAACTGGGGTGACTGAGTTACACTTGCTGCTGCTTAAGGGTCTCTTTGCCACTATATTTCTGCCATATACCCATTAACAATCTGCAAGATGCCCTTGCCTTTATCCAGTGGAAACAGGGACTTGTGATCAGCATTTGATGTCATGGTGATTGCAGTGGTTAGCACTGTTGCCTTTACAGCAAGACTTGCTGCTGTGACTGGGGCCTTTCTGTGTTGCGTTTGAATGTTATCTTCATGGGTTTACTCTTGCTTCCTCCCACGGTCCATAGACATGCATGTTAGGTTAACTGATTATTCTAAACTGACCACAGATATGCTTAAAGTGAATGCATAGAATAAAGTGCTGTATGAATGTGTGGTTTAAAAATGTGACTTGTAGTTAAAGTGCTTTGAGTGGTCAATAAGACAAGAAAAGCCATATATAAATATGAGTATATTACATCATTGGAAATTTATACTGCTGTCAAAGGGATCCATTAAGATCATATCACTTACTGTAAAGTGCACTTTTTCATTTTCAGTTTAATTCATTACTCATTTCCAAAATGCTCCCATTCATCCACTTTCTTCGTTTATCCAATTCAGGGTCTAAGGGGGGCTGGAGCTTATTTCAGCTGTTATAAGGTGACAGGGACGGTACACCTCTAACAGGTTGCCAGTCTATCACAGGGCTAACAGAGAGAGAGAGAGACAACTGACACTTGTGGTCAATTTAGAATAATCAATTTACTTAGCATGTATGTCTTTGGAGGATGAGAGGAAGCCAGTGTTCTCAGAGAGAACCCATGTAGGCATAAGGAAGAACATGCAAACACCACACAGAAAAGCCCCAGCTGGCTGGTGGATTTGAACCCAGAGCCTTCTAGCTGTGAGGCAACAGTGCTAACTCTACACTGTCCCAAAATGCATCTTTGTCTTCATTCTGTCATCTTTCTTGTTCTTTAATAATTGCATTTATAACAAAAAGATTGATATATTTTACAAATTATGAAACACTTAAAACAAACAGGGACAAAATAACTTTAAAAGCTTGTAAAATTCCAACAAAAGCTTGTTAATTTTATTTATTAGTGAGACAGTACTGATATACTAACAGGTCATCATTTTTGCCAAGGTGTGGAGTTCAACATACTGAAGCACAAAGTATGAAGATGTTATGACTTCATGAAGTGTGGTTGTTAAGTTAAAAGGGCTTATATCTTATTTGCACTTAAGGCTAGTTGGTCTGGAACAGTACTTAATGCACTGTTCAAACTGTCAGTGCAAATGCATTTGACCCATCTGTGCAGATCATGTATTCTGTACCTTCATCTGCTCCCTTGTATGCTTTCCAAATGGTCACCACAGTGGATTAAACCACACTGGTAATTTGGCAGAGGTTTTACACCGGATGCCCTGCATGACAAATCCCTCCATGGATAGACGGGCTTGTGTTCCCACCTGGAATCAAAACAGGGACCTTCGGCTTATAAGTCGAATGTGTAAACCACTACACTACAGGGGCACTATGGTGCTTATAAGCTCCTTGACTGGTTCTGTTTTCCAAGTTGGGACGCTGATCTGTAATCTGCATAGTTTATTCGTTGAGTTGGCTACATCAGGATTTCAGATTACTTCTCTGTAACATGTCCTACATTTTCCCACACTAACACTTTCTTTGTTGTGATCTGGTCACTCTGCCATGCCAAAAAGTCATGCATTATCATATACCATAATTTTCACAGACTTTGCATGTTATTCTAAGTGGAGAAGGAGATTATCTCAATTTTACCAGATAATTATTCCCATATAAGTAGTGTCCCTGCCATGTAGTGGTTTGCACATTTGCCTTCTAAGCAAAAGGTCCCTGGTTTAATTCCAAGTAGGGATATAAGCCCCTTTTGACTATAGAGGATTATGTCAGGGAGGGCATCTGGCATAAAACCTTTGCCAAATTTCCAATGCAGAGTGATCTCTTGGGGAAAATGCAAGGGAGCAGCTGAGGCTGCAGGATATTCTCACCACATAAGTGCATCAAATTATATTCTTTTCAAGATGAATTGTAATGACATCCATGATACTTTTCAAATTGTGCCACATTGTGCTGCTTAGCAAAAGTTAGCACACACACTAGTAGACTTTATATTTTCTGAACATCATCACCACTGTGGAGAATGTGAAAATGCTGGCACTAGCCTTACCTTCATAGAGTTTCTTGCATGACTGTGCCACAAAGAAATAGCTAATTTTACATATTATGGTTTTATTGTGATCATATGGAGTTATTTTACAATCCCAATTCCAAAAAGGTTGCAACACTGTGTAAAATATAAATAAAAGAACAATACAATGATTAGCAAATCTCAAACAAATATTTTATTCACTAAAGAACAAAGAAAACATATCAAAAGTTGGAGGAATGTTGTCCCACTCTAGTCTGATATAGGGTTCCAGTTGCTCAACAGTCCTGGGTCTTCATTGTCATATTCTGTGTTTATTGTTTTTCTTTTACTTGTCCTGTCTAGTGTCTTGGCATGCACACTTGGTAATCTTGATGCCTTTTTGTATCAAACAGATTTGCTTTGCCAAATGCAGCTTGACAAGCTCCTCTTATTGTATAATCTCTGACATACTTTATTGTTAAATAATATGAGATTAAAGAAAGCCAAAAAATAAGAAAAGAAAAAGAAAAAATAATGAAAGAAAAAAGAGAAATTTAAAAGATAAACAAGAGATAAATATTCAGGAAGAGGCAAAAAACTCATAAATGTGTGTACAATGACAACAAATAGTCTATGTAAGCGTAAATGTATGTGTGTGAATGGGAGAATCTGAAAGCTGGCAATTGTGTGTGTCCCTATCACAACATGTGGCTGATAATAATAATAATGAGGATGGAAAGCTGCACCCACACTACCCAGACCCAAGCAGCCAGCAGGAGGGGATCCAGATCACCCTAGCACCTCACAGCCCCCACAAAATGTTGGAGACTTGGGTCCACATGTCCCCAGGACAACCACTCACTCCACTCCAAAGGAGGACAGGAGGCCCTGGAAAGAGCCCCAGTAGCCAGGAGGTGAGAGCCCCAAAGAGTCAAAGCCACAGCCAACCAACCCAACCAGAAGCCAGCCACCCCAAGTGCAAGCAGAGCACGAGTCACAGGGCCCCATCCTGTACCCCAGCAGGGGACCTGCACCCATCAGGGAGGCCACCCCTCCAGGAGTGGCCATCATCCACCCCAAAAACTATAGCTGTGTGTCCTGGGAGTAGCCACATGCCCAACACCCCAGGAAAGGCAATGTAAGCAGCAGGGAAAAACTGATCACTGGGTCCTCCCACCTAGGCAGGGGAAGAAGAGTCTGTAAATGGAGATGCTGGACACATGTTAGAGTGTGTGAGGTATCATGAGGTGGATGATATGTATAGTGTACTAGGGTGCAGCTAAAAATGGGGGGCAGGTGAGTCACTGACACCACTGCTGACAGCAAGTGGAGCTTCTCCAACTGCCTTCCCATGTGCTCAATGCACAATTAAATAATTGGGCAAACAGCCAAGTGAGAGGGGTGATGAGCTTTACCCACCAAGCATCCCAAGGCATGGACACCTCCCAATGCCCTAATGATTTATGTAAAGAGCTAGAGCTGGCTTCCCAACTGGCTCCAGCAATCACTCCGCTCTCCAGGCCCCAACACGACATCCTTTCCTTTCATCTTTTCCTTTCATCTTCTTCCGCTTATTCAATTCAAATAATTTTAAACTATCCATTTTCATCTGACCAGAGAACAGCTTTCTGCTTTGCCTCAATCCATTTTAAATGAGCTTTGGCCCAGAGAAGATGGCAGCATTTCTGGATCATATTCATATATGGCTTCTTCTTTGCATGATAAAGCTTTAACATGCATTTGTAGATGGCACAGCAAACTGTGTTCACAGACAATGATTTCTGGAAGTGTTCCTGAGCCCATGCAGTGATTTTCATGAAAGAATCATGCATGTTTGCTGAGGGCCTGAAGATCATGAGCATCCAGTATTGGTTTTATGATGTGTCCTGTGCACACAGAGATGTCTCCAGATTCTCTAAATCTTTTGAAGATATTATGTACTGTAGATGATGGAATATTCAAAGTCTCTGCAATTTTACTTTGAGAAGCATTACTGTGAAACTGCTCCACAGTTTGTAGACAGTTTCTCATAGATTGTCTCTCTAAGGTGCTCTTTTTATATCCAATCACATTACTGGCCTGTTGCCAGTTAACTTAATTAGCTGCAACATGTTCCTCTGGCTATTTGTTTTCAGTACAACTTACTTTTTCAGGGTTTTATTGCTCCTGTCTCAACTTTTTTGAGACATGTTGCAGCCATCAAATTGAAGATGATCTAGTATTTTTCATGAAATAGTAAAATGTCTCACCTTTAACATTTGATGTTTCCTGTGTTCTTTTGTGAGTAAAATATTTGTTTGTGAGATTTGTAAAGCATTGCATTGTGCTTATAATTCTATTTTACAAGGTATTTCAACCTTTTAAGAATAAGGGTCGTATATTTCATGTACGGTTCAGTTACTTTTTTATCTGAAATAAGGATGAAAAAGGCTTTAAGATAAACTGAATGTCTCTTAACGATGACTGGTGATATAATGGGTTTATGGACCTGCTGGAGTTTTCAGGTGACTTTAGGTTTAAATTATATGTTCTTAAGCTACTCTGTCTCAAAGTTACATGTTTATTGTTTCCCGAATTAATACAGTAAAAAAAAAACAGATCTTTAAAATAATGATGTAAAGCATTTATAAGAAATTATTTTAAGAGAGAACTTATAAACCAGCCACAAGGGCCCACAAGCCAGTGTACCCCTAGTGCCGGTCCCAAGCCCAGGTAAATGGTGAGGGTTGCGTCAGGAAGGACACCCGGCGTAAAAACTTTGCCAAATCAAATATGCGGACTCATAAATGATCCACTGTGGCAACCCCTAACGGGAGCAGCCGAAAGAAGAAGAAGAACACCCTTTGGTGGTCCTCCTTGGGCTCTCGTGCTCTGAGGGACCTCTAGACATCTGGGGCCTGGATCTCCTTCATGCCTGCTTCATGTCCTGGGGGGCAGGGCTATGGCTCCCCACACCTACTATTAGCTAGATACATGGAGAAACCTTCTGAATACAAGCGCGCTCACACACGCAGGCGTGCACACGGGTGTTCACAGACACACAATATCTTCCTTGGTTGCTGCCTCTAAGCATATCATGCGTTGTCGGTCTTGTGTGCTGCTCAGTAACGTTCAGTATTTATTATTTACTGTTACTGGTGCTTATCTAGGTTGTTGCTATGGATTGTATGTTTGTAGATCATATGTCTGTTCTTCATTTTTCAGTTGCAG
>VUQH01075883.1:0-12958 GCA_015106775.1 Etroplus canarensis
CCCTGCTGTCCTGCTACGATCAGCATTTTTCGCAGCATTCCCGACTGATTTCTAGGACACTCCCACGTATGTCTGCAGACAATACGCAGAGATTCGTAGTATTGTCTCAAGAATTGATGATTCGCACACTTTTTCCGCATCTGACGCGGAAAGTATGCCGAAATGACATAATTTGCCTCCGCAACCCTTCCTAATCTTGTCGGCGCTCTAGTGGACACCAGCCCTAAAGCCCCTTGAATTAAAGCTGAAAGTCTACACATCAGTCATATTTTATCTGTTTGATTTAGAATCCATTATGGCAGACTTTGGTGGAGGTGGTGTACAGAGGTAAAATTTCCAACAGTTTTATCACTGTATTATCTATCTATCTATCTATCTATCTATCTATCTGTCTGTGAACAGTAGATAAATGCAGTTTTTCTGTGCCAGCACAGTGACAATAAATATCTTAATATTGTGATGTTTAAAATGTAGTTGAGGTCTCTGCCCATTATAGCAAGCCCATTACCTGAAGTTAAGAGTGACAAATAAACTGTCAAAAACTCTCTTTCATGTTTGGACTATAATCATTCTCTAAATTAATATATAGCTATTAGAGTACCTTATAGAAGCAGGTATATACCACATTCCTCTGGAATAACCTGATAATTGACTACAAGGCTATTCTTATTAGAGACATTTACCATTAATGCTGGGCACGTTGAGTGACAAAAAATATTACTTGGCAGCCATTAACGGTCACCTTTCCGTTGGTGCTGGCTTTTATGGTGGCCATTACTAAGATGTGCTATGATCATTGCTTTTACAGCCGCATTTCACTTCAACTTATTTGAAGACACTGAACACCAATCATCTTGCAAATACTTATATTTGCCCTTGTGAAAGCGTAAGGTAGTAAATCTTGACTATAATGGGAATTATTACACTGCAATTAGTGATTATTTTTGTCTGTTGCAATTAGATTTTTTTTACCACTGATATTTATTTAATTGAACTCTAATCATTTACTCCTGTTTCCCCCAACCAGAAAGTGGTAATCTTATATATGCAGAAGGCAGAAGAAATAGCAGCCCTTCTAGGACTCATAAAAAGCAACCCTAAGCTTCTCTAATTAAGCCAAACTTCCCTTCTCAACTGTAAGTAAGGTTTTGGAACATAATAGAGCCTCCTTGCGTCCTTTCTCAACCTCTTAAAGCCCGTTGTGCACCAACTACTCTGCTGGAACACTGTAGACTGCAACAATCAATATAGAGCAACGTCACATAGTGGAAATGTATCTTCTGTAAAAACACTTACTGTTTGAAACACAGCCGGTAACTGTAGAAATACCTAGTTTAAATGCATTAAACGCTGAATGACAACACTGGAAATGCTGTAATCCTTCTGAATGGTCCCAGCAGACTGACTAAGTCACACCTGATTAATCCTACAAACACCCAGTTGTATAATATGATAGCTATATGATAGACTGAAAAGAGATTTGTTCTTATACTGTGGTCCTTTTTTATAAGAACTTAAGAAAAGAATAAATTAAGAACACAAACAATGCTGTTATGTCCATGGTATTCATTTTGTCATTGTTTATCTAATGACATTTTACTGCAATCAGCCATTTAACCTCAGGAAAGAAAAACAACCCCAACATTTTCCAGATTTCCCAAACTAGTTCAGCCATTTACTGCAAGAAGGAAAAACAACCCCAGAATTCTTCCAGATTTTTGAAACTACTTCAGCATTGAGATGTCTTCACTGTCAAGTTTTGAAGATAGTTGTAAAAGATGCATGTTAGAGCAACTAGAACATTTTTCTTACCTCAATCATTCACCTCAAACTTTACATGGGAGCCCTTTCAATGGGAGTAGGTATCAAAAATGTGAAACATTTTTAGATTCAGACATCCAAAAGCAACTTCTCATATTTTTCTCTGACATGTCTGTTATGCAATGACCTTTTGGTGGCACATGAAAATACTCTGCAAAATAGGCTAGAAATCTTCTTAACTTGCAGTGTGGAAGTGTGTGCTGCTGCATGCTCAATGGATAATGAACAGTCTTAATAATGTGGGTCAAAACACACACTCAGAAATCACTCCACAATCAGTTCAAATGCCAACTGTTAGTCTCTGGCACAGCTTTCAGTGGCCTATAAATGGCCCAAAGTAAGAAAAAAAATGTAGATACTCTGAGCAGAAACCCTGCTAAAAGGAGGACAAAAAGGTCACTACCATGACAAATGCTACAACACTAATGGTGCTTTAACAATATTTGTGGTGTAGGAATAAATTATGAGCCAGAAGGTGAGTGACTGATTCCAAATACAGAAGTTCAACACAGGGCAGGGGAATTTAGTCAGACCTACTAACCCCTTTTCCAGTTAGATTAATCTCGGTATCCGTACCTTTAATGACCGTGATGATTTCTGTAGAGAACATATGTCACTCACTTCTCAGATCTGAAAGGAAAAGTGGTGGAATGTGGAGTGTCCCTGGAGACAAACTCTTTTCTATCTGGCTTCTCTCTCTCTCCACACTCCTGTCTCCACAATGTCTCCATCTCTGCTGCTATCAGTTAATGAAGCCTGGTCTGGAGGATGGAGCAGCGCTAAACCAATCTGCAGGACACACATGAGGAGCAGAGGGGATTTGTGGACAGCGAGACACTCATAGACAGTTAGCTTGGGGGCCTTAAGCTTCACTTTACCATCTGATATAGTCTGCGTTTGACTCTACATACTAAATAGAAAAGCCTAAATATGGTAATAGAATATATTGCCCCGAGATTTACTGGATGTCACGAGCGTGGGCACCAAGGAGGCATGTTGCTGAAGTGTAAAAGCCATCTGAAATTGAGTTGGCAGCAGCACCTCTAAAAGAACCAACTGAAAAAAGTTGAAGATAGCTGAGGAGGAATATTCCCCTAAGGTGTCTGAATTGCGCCAATAAGGAAAGAGCTGAGCCCTGTGGGTGGAAGGTGCAGTCAGGTTCACTGAATTCTACACAAGCCTATCAGTCTGAATATGACTTCTCCAGAGGGAGTGGATCCCCCACACTCAGCTGTCTGCGGTGAGCTGTTTTTCTTTCTGGGGGTAATTTGTGACACTCCTTGGTGAGACATCAATTCTTTCTGACAAGGAGAGAAAATAGGAACATTTAAAGGCCTTTATTTGTCATTGTTTTTCCTCAGACAAATTTATTACCATGGAGGTCGTCAGCCTTGAAGCATCCAGCTCAGGGTTATTATATATCTTTTTCATGCTGATGTGAGTAGCTTTTGGATTGGTAACTACAAATGTATTTGTACCTCCTCCTTTTAACAAGAGCAAGCTAAAGCATACAATATCCTTCCTATTCAACTTGTTGATATTCTGTTGTACTTCCATTTCTGTTATTGGATGATAACATCGATAATTGCAGCACTCAGCTTTCTGACAGTCATGTGAAAATGCTTAATAGCAATGAGCAAAATTGTGTATAGCACACTGGACAAACTGTTAATATGCTAAGTGGGCTACATAACAAATTCATAAAGTGTGAATATCGCTGCAGAGTTCAAATTAGCAACACTGCAGAATATATTAAACACGATACCTAATTTATTCATATCTTTGATTTCACAGCAGTTCCAGCTTGCAGCAGCTTCTTAACAGTTGGCAGCAAAGTTAAGAATGAATACACAGTGCAGCCAGATTCCATGTCAATTTGACTTGGTTTCTAAAACTTCTCGCTTGAATAAATGCTCCATCTGCCTGTCCTGATCTCATCACCAACATTGCGTCTAATCCTCCCTCCTTAGACAGATCAGACCATATTCGCTGATGATTCTCCTCCAAATCAGATGACATTCTGGATTTCACCAGGGGAAACAAATCTCACCAAGTCTTGAATGGCTTCCAAGGTGACATTTTCATCTGAGCCCTCTTCTTATAGTAGTCTTCTCTTTTGCCCCTTCAGGATTTCAGCATTGTTACCAGCACTGGTGCACAAATCCCACTGCACATGATGCAATTTATCTTTTCTTGGCATATGCACATATGTATGTACAGGCACGTACTTCACGCTAAACATAACAGACTTAATGCCATCATACACAGTCACATATGGATACGGAATAACAGATACAGACATACACACACACAACTAAACTTAGACACACACAGAAACGCACACACACAAAACCACACATTTTCCACCCTCTCCAATAACTGAAAGGGGAAGAGGAAGCTCACAAAGGGAGTAATCTAGCACCAGGGAAAATGCCAAGTGTCTTATTAGTGGTTTAGTAGAGATGGCTGGGAATCGATGAACGACCCTACTGGTCACAACACAGCACTCCCTGAGACACGCACACATCATGGCACTGAGTCTGCACCATCCATCATAACAAAACAACGAAAAGAAAAAAGAAAACCCCTCCACAGCTAAAGACTTTCTCCTTCTTATCCCCCTTCTGTTCTGTGCTTTGGGAGAGACGTGAGAGTGCTGCCAAGCAAAGACACGATCAACATAAGGAGTCCCTTATTTTCTGCTTTGGTCCTTTGAGATGACTCTTCTATTCCACCTCCATACTGCAGACAACTTATTTTTTTACTGAAGTTATTTTTTCATGTTCTTCTTGAAACACTTCGACCCACCCCAAACTTTTGAAGCTTTTAGTTAAAGCTGATCAAGAAAATCTTGCAACCCTGCAGACATACACGTGTACATCAAAGCACTTGTTTGGTGCAGCAGCCATGGCAGTAACGATATCAGTGAAAAGCAGTTGCATAAATGTGGCTTGTTGGATCAAATTGTGGTAATGTAGTCATTTAATAACAGATAAAAGTTCAGATTTTCCACCCCACAGTTGCAAGTCTTAGTACCACTGATGGTGATGGCAGTATGGGTTATTGCGCTGATGTTAGGCACTGACCGTCAGTTAGGGATGATGATTAATCAAAATTGGGACAGAGGCATGTTTACCATCATGTTACATCACCTTTCCTTTAAATAACACTTTTTCGTTATTTAGAACTGATAATACTAATTGTTGAAGTTTTACAACTGGAAATATTGTCTAATCTTGCTTGATATAACACTTCACGTCATTTCAGCTCAGTGGTCCATGGTCACCATTGCCTGATTCTCATCTTTGTGATGTGCCATACAATTTCAATTGGAGATCAATCTGGACTGGCAGCAGGGCAGTAAAGCACACACACGCTGTGTCACACTGTTGTAGCCATTGCAGAAGGTGGTCTAGTATTATCCTGCTGAAATAAGACTGGACTACCTGGGAAGAAATATTGCCTTGATGGCAAAATATGTCTCTTTAATTCCAATTATATGCCTCAGAGTCAGTGGTACCCCCATACCATCACAGGTGCTGGATTTTGCACCTTTTGTTGATAACAGTCATTTTCCTCTTTGGCATGGAGAACTCAGTGCCTGATTTTTTTCCAAAAAAAAGCTGAAAGTGGACTTATCTGACCATAGCACATGGTTCTGCAGTCATTTGATCCATCTAATATGAACTCAGGCTAAGAGAACTTGGTGGCATTTCTACTTGCGTAATATAGTTTCATGTCGCATTTCTGGGTGCAGCAACAGACTGTGTTAGGTGACATTAGTTTTCTGAAGCACTTCTGAGCCCAAGTGGTTACATTTGTCACAGGAACATGTCAGTTTCTTAGGCAGTCTTGACTGAGGGCTTAAAGATCACGCACATTCATCAGTGGGATCTGACTTCACTTTTTACACGCTGAGAGGTCTCTGAATACTCTGATCATTTTCACAATATTATGTGCTGTAGAACTCTAAAGAACTAAATTCTCTGTACTTTTGCACTGAAAAATGTTCCTTTTAAACTGACCACCAGTTCTCTCACAAATGTTGGCACAAAGGGGTGAGCCATGACCCACCCTTCCTTGCAAAGACTGAGCCTTTGACGCGTGCAATTTTTTTATATCCTATCATGATACCTCACCTACTACCAGTAAACCTTCTTAATGTGGAGTCTTTGAAGCTGATGTTACTTCAATATTTTGTGCATTTCCAATCTTAACATAAATTTGGACAGAGCTGAATTAAGTATGTTGCAGCCATTCAATTTGAAATTTGTGTATATATTCACCAAATACAATTAAGCTGGTGAGTAAAACTATTTAAAATATTTTCTTTGTATTTTTGTCAGTTAGATAAAGAGTCAAATGAATTAACATATGACAGATTTATATTTTTACTGTATTTTAAAATGATCTGAACCTTTCTGGAAATGGGGTTGGCACACGTTTTATTCATGATGCTAACTTTGCGTTCTTAAGGTTCTCACAACTAACTATGTATTTCACAGTAAAGACACAGTCAGTTGATTGAATTGATTTTTCCTGTGCAACCACTGCAGAGATCTTATCATCATCTTAGCTCACGCAAATAAGTTAGCAAAGTATTTTTAACTTGGCTGATGCAATATTCTTGCTCCATTTCTGGCAAATATCTTGAGCTTTTTGATGCTAGGGAAGTTATGTAAAGTACAGTAGAAGGTCTTAGAAAGAAAGAGGCACTCTTTGTAAAGACTGGTGTATTTTGTTTTCAGTATTTAATAAGTTTGACAATATTGTTGGAGCCGCAGAGAACTACACATATTCTAATCAATTTCCTGTACTTTATTATCAACAGCAGTGTTACATACAAGGAAAAGGTGAAAGTAGAAAATTGAAAACATCTTAGGACAGCTTAAATTCAAACATAATACATGAATATTGTAAGAGACCCAACCTACTACTGACTTGTTTACTTCTGGTAATTCTCCAAAAATGCATATAACCTACATACCAAAAGTAAATAAATAAATAACTGTATAAGAATTTGTAAATTTTTTTTTTTTGTTTCAGTACTAACATTGGTGTATAAATATCTAAGAACACAAAACAGAGTTTACTTGCATCTTCTGTTTACACATACCTGCCTATAAAAGGTTATTTATGAGACTCACTAATGAATAGAGTCAAATCATGGTTTGGAAAAAAGGCTGAAGCTGTGATTGTTGTTTCCAGCTGTTTAAATTACTTAAACACATGTAGCTTTGTAGGATCCACAGTGTGCCTCTACAAAGAGAGAGAAAGTCGCAACATTTTTTGCATGTGGTACAACAGCGTGATGTGGTTAATTATTCAGTCAATTCTTCATAAGACACAGAGAGAAGATCGTTCAGGCTCTAATAGCAAATCACTTTTCTACAGCTAACACAGGTGAGCTGTCACGGTTTTACTGTTAAATCATTTGTTACACATACAATAGCGTTACATTTTTATTGCACATTTAGTAAGTCTGATTTGTGTGTGTGTGTGTGTGTGTGTGTGTGTGTGTGTGTGTGTGTGTGTGTGTGTGTGTGTGACATTGAGCCAGGTCACTGGGCTTCTTTGAGAAGTCAGAGATTAAGCAAGCATAACATGCAACCGCTAAAACTAATTTTTCTGTTCAGGAATGCATGTAAATCACTGTGATTTGACATCTTAATTAAGAAATAATAATTTAACTATTTTTTCTGGGTGATTTTTATAAAACAGTACATGTTAAAATTCATGGATAACAATAATAAGGATATTTTTGCAAATAAAAATATCATTTTAGTTAAGGGCTTCTAGATGCTGGTGTATTAACCATTACAACATAAACAATTATTTTAATAATTACCAATGCCGTCGATTTAGGGCAGCTATGGCATAAACCATACATTGGTCTAATAAATTTCTTGACCACCGTATTTATGTCAGTATGTGTGTCATTAAGCTTATATTTTTTTCCTGTTTAAACTAATTTAGTAGTTATTGTATCAATAAGGTTGTTAATGAATCATTAGAGTTTATAATAGGTCATTTTTTGTCATGAAACTTTGAATTAAAATATTGCTAAAATAAATAAAATGACAGGAAGACTGGCTTATAGTAATTACATGCAGCATTTGCAGTATATCATATATTTGTGTATTTGTTGGTAAGTAAATAATGGCATTAATTAGCCTGTTAACAAAAGATATAACAGTCTTTCTGAAATATTATGCATAGGTAACTTAGATTAACACAAAGACTGCAAAATGGAGTAATGAACTAATCTAAAATGTACCTTCAGCTGCTCCCTTATATTCTCCCCAAGGGGTCGCCACAGCATATTAATCTGCATTGGTAATTTGGCAGAGGCTTTATTCTGGATGCCCTTCCTGACACAACTCTCCATGTGAGTAGGGCTTGTGTCCTAATAAGCTAATAATTATTAATATTTTCATAGCCTGTATTGCTGTTACTTTTGTTTTAAGACAGTTATATGTGTTGTAATATTTTTTTATCAGTTTTTAGAATTAGAAAATCATAACAGAGAAAATTGTGCTAAAAGTCTTCATTGTTTTCGTTAACTTCCAGTTCCACCATCATGTATCAGGACCTAATTTAAAGTAGTTCCAGCCAATTTAATTAAAAAGAAAAAGAAAAAAACCATCAAATGTTGTGTCTCTGACTTTAAAGACTGGTGTGCCACACTGTTGCATCAAGCATGACAACCAGTGTAATTAATGAAAGATTTTAAGTGTGGATGTGGTTGCAAAGCAGTCAAGATGACACACTTCAGTGTTTTCGTCTCATTCCTCTGCCTCCTTTTAATCATTAAGCAAGCTGTTGTAAAGTTACTGAAAGTGATGGGACAAACAAGGTTATTCCGCATGAAAGGTGTGCAGATTGCATGGCAGCGGTCTAACAGACAGGGAAACAGCTGGTGGCTAATGGTGTTTCTGAACATAAGCTGCTGCTATTCTGACCATCTTCCTCACTGCACTCTTTCACTGGGCTCCTCATCGTGACTTCGTGATTTACTGTTGTCAATACCAGTGCTCACCCAGAAAATGAACTCCACAAAGTTGTGGTGACTCGAGGGACCTTCTGTAAAGTTCAGGCACTAAAATAGCTATTTGTCAAAACAGCCCCTTGACACTCACTGACACCTCCACACCTCCACTAAACTAAAATATTATTTGAAAAATGTGAAGTTATTAGTATTCAACTCAGGGTTGATTGTTTCAACACAGTGTGAATGTACCATGGCGTACAAATTCTACCTCCAAATAAGATGGACAAGGAGTAAAATGGCTCAAATTTTGTACAATGGCTAGCCAATCTCACACTTTTTATACAGTTCATGTGAAGCTGCTGTGTCTTGATTGCTTCTTTATCAGGATGTACTTTATTACAGTCTGCCAAATGAAAGATGGAAACTGTGGTAAATATAGGGAAATGGCTTGTCCTAAAACATTATTTTATGTAATGTAATTTTATGTATCGGGTACAAATAAGTGCCTTACCAAGTGAAATTTCTGTGAGCAATTTTAAAATATATCTAGCAAAAAATTTATATAAATATTATCCAGTACTTATCTAGTGATAATAAACAAAGAAGATGCACTCACTACATTTTCTTCACCAGTTCATTTCTCAAGTCCTACCCCACCACATTAAGGGCAACCTACTTCTTGTGCTGCCACTAAACACTGATACTGCTACTACTACTTGAGGTTGCCTACATAACTGTCCCACTCTTGCACTATACATATATTTTTAAAAAATGCTTATATCCGCAATGTAAAGTGCTGCCCAGTTATATGGGCAATCTCCCAGGACAGGTGTACCTAGGCAGCAATTTGCTGAGGTAAATAAATGTGTGAGTAGGGCCATTATAAACTGCATAAATAAAACTTGACAAAAAAACTGTCTCTTTAGAAACTAAAATGCAATCCTAAAGTTTTTATTCTCTGATTTTAAACAAATTTCACACACAGTGGATAGAGTACCTTTGTCATTATATCACATGCCCTTTGAACTAAAGCTAACTTTTAGCACTATCAAACAGTATTTATGAGTACTTCTGTAAGTGCTTATGTGTACAAAAACATTTTTAAAAACTTATTTGGAATACTTTATATGTATGTTTGGTAATATGCTGTTTGTGATTGTTAAAAGGTTCATATTTACAACCTTTCATAACTAGTGAATACTGTGATTGAACCAAATAAACCAAGAAACCAAAATCAGTACATTTTCCCAGTGTATGTTGGCTGTAAGATTGCCTCATACTACTCCAGTCTTCTATCATTCACTGACTACTCAGTTTCTGTTATGCATAGGTCACTGATTAAACACATTACATTGGAAGACAGTTAAATAGCATTAGAGGCTCACTGCAGTCATTTACCTTAAATTGTTTGTATAATGCTGCCTTTTATTGATTATTCTAGGGTTAGTTTGTTTTCCTTTTAGAACTCTGCAGGCCAGATTGAGATGGTCGGCAGTCACGCTCCAGCCCTAGGGATATTTTTTGTCTATGTGTGTTCTAGACAGAATGAATAAAACAAGATCCTAGCGCAACTGTATATCAGAGTGTACAAAATAAGAATACAAGCTGACAGAACTACAGTTCTCTGCAATTTATTTTTGTTTCTATTTTTTGTTCATTTTATTTTGCCCTTTTCAGATTCAAATCTGGATCTATAATCTTTCTAGTTCCTTTACCATAAGAAAAAAAGGGCTGCATCTCCCTCTCCTTTGTATCCAGTTAATGTTGAAGACTGAAGAAATACACAACTATCAATTATTTGTGCTGTGTATTTCTCTAATGAGAATAGTTTGTTACTTCTCTCACTCTGCCTTAAGGTAATATTGAGCGTCTTTCCTTTAGAAATCCATCTGTTATAGTTGCTGGATTGACAGATACAAAAAAGAAGAGAGGTCAAAAGAAGAGTAAAGCCTTCTTCAGTGCATTTTTATAGACTTCATGATTTCTAGCTTCCTTCCATTGGTGAGTCCAGACCCTTTGCTCAAGCCCCCCTCAATTTCACCTCAGCACCCCTAAAAATAAAAAAGCATATTAGTAGTAATAATAATGCACTTTATTTTTATTTTCTAATATTATCTTCTCACTTTATATTTTGCCCAGTGGTCTATTGGAGATTATATAGGTTTTAAACTCAAATAGGTTTGAATGTCCAGTGTTATTGATGCCATGACTTTACAGTGCAGCCGCATATGTGATGGATGATTCAACAATGAGGCTTTCATTAATAAACAAGACTTGCATTGCTTACAACAGAAAGGATGAAGAGGTAATTTCATGACACAAATCAGTGGTGCAGATTAAAACAGGTTACCTGAAATGTTTGCATGCAACAGTGCAGAATGTTCTAATAATGCAGGGTCGCTCTGTGACTACAGGCATCTGTATATGTGTATTTCTTCCTTAAATAGTGTCAAACATTAACTGACGTAGACTAGTTTGCTAGAGATTATTAGTTAAGCTTAGTTTAGCTTTCTGAGCTTTTACTCTACCTGCATATTGCTAGTTGCCAGCCAAGGAGCCGCTGTCCATTATTTCAGGCTCTAATAGTTTCTTATTCTGATCAAACCGGGCTTCATGATTTATTTACAGCACATTTATAGACAGAAAATTGAAGTTCTGAAAGAAATACTTACTCATTGAAATGACATTTTTCTATAAATGGATATAGCCTAACTGTTTTTTCTCTAAAACAGTGAAAGCCCCAAGATTCTATCTGAATACTATGACAGATTGATATGGATCAATTTATACCTTTATTGGTTGGTAAAAAATTTCAGGTGTTTCAGCGGCAAGACAAAGTGACAGGAGCATGCCATTTTAAAAAAGAAATCACACCGACACACAAAAGACATTAATAATAATAAAAATGAAACAATAACAATAATAACAATATTAAAATAATAATAGAAATAGAATAAAATAGTATTATTACTAAGGCAAACAGACCCTATTTTTATAAATTCCATTTTTTTAAAAAGTTTTTACATGTATATATATAAAAATGTATCTTTCAGCTGCTCCCTTGTATTCTCCACCAAGGGGTCGCCATAGCAGCTTAATCCACATTGGCAGGGCCTTGTGTCCCCACCTGGTAATTGAACCAGGGACCTTTTACTTCAAAGGCGAATGCACAGCCCACTATGCTACCGGGGACACCATCTATCCATCTATACATACATATATCTATATCTATCTATCTGTCTATCTAGCCACAAAATTATTATAGCAGCTGGATAGCATAGTGGTAAAACTACACGCCTTTGGAATGGGAGTTCGAATCCCGCGTGGGGCATCTGTATCCAGTAAGAGTCCCAGGCTAGACCCCCCATGCTAACCAAGCCTACCGCAGACATGAGCGAGAGAGACAAATATGAAGCCATACCGGCTCGGAAGTCGCCCGGATTAACAAGGTCCACGTCAGCTGTTGAGGAACCAGGGCACCTTGATGAGAAGTGGGCAACTGGAACAAAAAGGCATCGGTGGGCAAGAGATGAAAATAGGGCGCTGTTGGAATGCTACTACGCAAGTAACCCCAGCGGAAGGGGTTACATGAATAGGATGAGGGACCTATGGAATCGTCGATACCCGGCATCCACATTGATGGCGAAACAACTAGTAGCTCAGTGTTCCAACATTCGGAAGAAGGGACTGCTCTCACAGCTAGAAATTGACGAGATACAACACACATGCTACAGCAAGGGGGAGCCAGGATGACAGGTCGGGGGGGTATCATCATCCCCACCCGAGATTGGGTACCAAGCCCCAAGTGTGATGGAAGAAGGAACACTGAGTGTGAGAGGAACTGACCTGAAAGATAGGATCATGGCGAAGCTTGAAACCTGGATCCTCCGTAGACGGTTACCAAGACTACGTGAATTACCCTCGGAAGATCTACTAGATGATGTGAATGCAGCACTACAGACGATACCTACCGCGACCATTACCGAGACTAACCAGCTGATCTACACCACGGCAGCAGTGATCAGTGAGATGCTTGGCTACAAGTTGAACAGCCACAAGGAGCAGTACCCTCCATGGAGAAGGAGATTAGAGGCCAAGATCAAGGTAGCACGGAGGGAGGTTAGCCAACTATCGGAGTTGCAGAAA
>VUQH01075889.1:0-12932 GCA_015106775.1 Etroplus canarensis
TGTGAGGAAAGCCCATCTCCCTCCCCCCATCCTGACTTTGTTTTACAGAGGGACCATCGAGAGCATCCTGAGCAGCTGCATCACTGCCTGGTTTGGGAACTCCGCCATCTCGGATCGCAAGACCCTTCAGCGGATAGTGAGGACAGCTGAAAAGATCATTGGAATCTCTCTTCCCTCTGTCAGGACATTTACACCACATGCTACATCCGCAAACCTAACAGCATTGTGGATGATCCCACACACCCCTCACACACACTCTTCATCCTCCTGCCATCCAGAAAGAGGTACCGGAGCATTCCGGCCCTCACAACCAGACTGTAACAGTTTCTTCCCTCAAGCCATCAGGCTCCTCAATCACCCAGGACTGCACCACACAAAAGTCCCCCTCTCACTCACCCACACACAATAACCCAGAACTGGATAACACTATAAACCCTATAAACCCTGTCTCACTCACTCACTCGATCTGCACTACCTCAACCAATGCTACCGCACATCACTTCTTTTTCTTTCGGTGCTAGTGTCTTGTTCTTGTGTTGTTTTTTCATTGTGCCTTTCTTGTGTTTTTGCACAATTTTGTTTTTCGCACAATGTTCATCTGGGTCGACGAAAAAGGGCTTTGTTCTTGTCATTGTTTGCTGTTCTTTGCATTGTTTGCAACTACTGCACTATGTTGCACACGTTGCACTTTATTTATTTATTTTTAACTTAAATTTTAAACTGTGAGGAAAAAAAACCCTCCTGTCATATGTCTATGTGTTTATATGTTGCACCAGGTCCTGGAGAAATGCTCTCTCATTTCACTATGTTCTGCGTCAGCTATATGTGGTTTGAAATGACAATAAAGCTCTCTTGAATCTTGAATTTTAATCACCCTTTTTAACAATTATCCTTAAAGCCCACCTTAAGGCTCTGAATCCCATCTAAAGAACTTCCATTCAAAACAGCTGTAGACACTTGTGCCTTTAAACATTGTCAGATGACATTGTTTAACTAGTTCATTTCATGCACAGCAAAAATGTAATAGGTACATTTGTGATTAATCACACTTGTCTCTCTTCTAGCTTTACCCTAGTCATCCCTAATATAATGGGATTTTATGAAGTTACATTCTAACTGCCTGTGCCCACTGTCTACTCAACTGTCTAATATCAATTGTTTGTAAAGTATATGCTATATGTTTTTCTGACTCTAAGCATTGTGCTTTTATACTTTTTAACGGAAATTTTTGACATCTGGCTAGTGGACAACAGTTGAAAACTAATCACTGCTGAAGCAATCCTCAATGGCTTGTGTCCCCACCTGGAATCGAATGTGTAAACCACTACACTGATGTTTAGCCTAATTTTTAAGCTGTACTTTTTGCAGTTATTTACCAATATAGTATTTGTGCATTACTTTACCTATTCCTTAAGATAAGTTATGTGACTGCTGCTTATTTCAAATACATTCACACATAACTGATTGGAAAAATAGCTGTGGTTGCAAGATTATCTCAAATGGCACAATTGCTTCTCTGTTGACACTTCTCACGGAAATGCTTTGACATCACATACTGAGTATTCATTTTCTTGTGTGGTACTAAAAAGCTTGAGTTTTTTGCCAGGCTCCATTACATCACCAAGTTTTTAAAGGATGCACCCACTAAAAATAAAGTGTAGAGTTTAAAGCCAAAAATTTGACACAAATCTAAGTCTTTGACTTGCCATTTCTTCAGAGTTGCATGTCCACCTTCCTCAGCTCTTTGTTTATTAAACATGTAGTGTTTTGTTCATGAAAGGGTACAGATACAGTAGCACGTGACATTAACCAGGATTCAGAAACAAACAGGAATTTGACTGTGTAATCAAGTACATCCTAATTAATTCGATCATTTCACCATATACATGAATATGAAATCCACAGGCATGAATATGGAGCTGTCTCCTTTTTTAAGATATAACAGCTTCCTCTCCTCTAGGAAGGCGTTCTACAAGATTTTGGAGTGAGCCTGTTGTGCAGTCAGACAAGGACTTTACAAATATTCCCACAAAGTTGGAAGCATAAACCTGTCACAAAATGAGCTGGTAAGCAGACGCATTAAGAATTTCCTTCACTGTAACTGAGGGGCTCAGGCCAAGCCCATAGCATTATTCCTAATTCCAAACTTTACAGTTGGTACCATGAAGTCTGGCAAGCTCAAATTCAGTGAGCTCTTTAGATCGACCAATTCTTTCACAAAAGTTTGTAAAGGCAGGCTGCACAGTTATTTGATTTTATACACCTGTGGCAATGGAATGGTGTGGCTCAGTACTTTTGTCCACATAGCGCATATATTATTAAGAAAAATGCAAAACCAAAATGAACAGGTCTTGGAAAGTTTTAAACATCTGGCTTTGCAAAAATGCCAACATAAATACAAAGGCTAGACTGGAATATTCAGCTATTTGGATATTTGTTCATAGAGTAGACATTTTATTTTCAGCTTTGGCATTCAGATATTGTTTTCTTAAAGTGAAGGGATTATACCATCTCAGCATGGGTGCCTACTATCAGCCCTAGATAATAAATTCTGACACTGTCATACAACAATATACAAAAGGGAAAACAATTGAATTTCCTCCCACAGAGTAAAGGCTCTAACTTTACAGTAAATAAAAAACAGCCTTCCTGCTTTATATGGTAAATATAGCTCATAACTCTCTTTTATCTTGTTTCTACTTCATAAAACCCCAGTATATGTGGTCTTATGGAAGCAGTAACTTTGCTTACGATGAACTACTATAGAGCAGGGAGTATTATTGTACTAACATAATCAAAAAATGAGAGAGGTGCTATGGTGCTATAATATGATTATTTTCATCTCATAACAAATCACAGGTCGTAGACTACTAAGACCAAGTTTATAAAAAAAAAAACCCAGTATGAGTGCATAATTAAAAAGATAAAGAGAATCAATAACATTTAAACTCAAGCTAAATAACTACTTTGATTTATCGAAACGCCTCATTATCACTGTGTTGCCTGCAAAATGACATGTGGCACCAACACCTCACAGCCAGCAGTGAAGCTGGGTAATATCCCAGTGGGAAAAAAGTGTGATGCATGCACCTGTCATCAAGAATCATTACATAGGACCATAAACTAAAATTGACTGGACAGTCTTTAGATAACTTTCTAACAACAAAATTGAATACACAGCACTGCTGCAGCATCATATCTGGAAATTTAACAACTACCAAAAAAATCAATATGAACAAATCAATATGTAATTAACTTAGTTTTCAAAGGGCTAATCCAGTATGGTGTCACTATAAAATCTGTTTGGTGTCTTGCCTTTCTCTCATAGATTGCAATCCAGTCTGTTGTGGCAAACCATTTGTGGCCTTTGATGTCATTCACTCCATTCTTCAAGTTGCCATAACGTTTGGTCAGATCCACCTGCAACAAGTTCCTCAACAGGTCCTTCAAATCAGAGCTGAAGTGGGATGGGAATCGTACCTAGAAAAAGAAAATTTTAAAACTACTTCATCAGCAGTTAAAAGCAGCTGTTTCTTACATGCACAATATCCTTATTTACAAATTAAGAACAGAAACGCCATTTGACTTAGATATCATATATGCTTACCATCATAGTAATATTTCCAAAACAAACACCTTCTTACCTTTCCAGACACAATCTTCTCATAGATCTGAATAGGCTGATCTGCAAAGAAAGGAGGGTAGCCAGCTGCCATTTCATAGATGAGGACCCCAAGGGCCCACCAATCCACAGCTTTGTTATAGCCCTAGAACAAACAAAACAGAAGTCAAGATAATTGGAGAAAAAAAAAACCCACAGAAAAAATACTTCTATAACTTAAGAGAAAAAAAAAATCACATTTCCTCTTTATTCTGGAGTATAACATCCCAGTTAAGAAGTCTTTTAAACTTGAGAGAAAACTTCCAAATTGTTTCAACGGCTCTACTTGGACAATGATATTAACAGGGGGAGCTTTGCCTATTTGGTTTTAAGAATCTGTATTGCACCAGTAATTTTACAATAATCTACAGTTAAAAATATGTCATTTCTATCCCACAAATGAAAGAACGGGCTTGAAATGGGCCCTTCTTAAGGTCCTCTTCAGTGGATACAACCCTGTTAAGCTGCATTAGGGCCAAAAGTTTTGGGACAGAATTGCATTAACTTTAGGAATTACAGGCATTTTTACAAATTGTCCTTCATTTTCAGAGGCTCAAAAGTAATGAGACAATCTACTAAAAAGCAGTTTCACAGCCAGGCGAGGCATGTTAGCTCATAATTTAATGAAAAATTACACTTACACTAAAGTTAATTCCAAGAGCTAAACTTGCATTTGGTAACCATTCACTGAAACTCTCAATATGAGATCTAATGACATGTCAATGGAAGTGAAGGAGGCCATTATTAGGCTGAAAAACCAAAATAAACCTGTCAGAGAGACAGCAAACACTTTAGGAGTGATCAAGACCTGGAATATTATTAAAAAGAAGGAATGCTTAGGTTAGCTCAGCAACACAAAACAGCAGAATTCTTGCTTAAGAAAATACCTTTCACAACATCTAGCCAAGTCAAGAACACTCTCAAGAGGTAGGCATGTCACTATCAAAATCTACAATCACAAGACACCTTCATGGATGTAAATATAGAGGGTTTACAACAAGATGCAAACTGCTGGTTACATTTGAGAACAGGAAGACCAGATTAGATTTTGCCAGAAGACATCTAAAAGCGCCTGCTCAGTTCAACTTTGGACAGATGAGATCAAGATTAAACTTGTAGCAGAATGATAAGAGACCCACAAACAGCAGCAACTGAAAGTGGCTGCAGTAAAGGCCTGGCAGAGCATCTCAAGGGAGGAAATGTAGCAATTGGTGATGTCCATGGCTTCTCAACTTCAGGCAGTCATTGACTGCTAATGATTTCCATCCAAGTATAGTTTGTCCCATTACGTTTGAGCCTCTGAAAATGGAGAACTATGTATAAAATGACTAAGTCCTACACAATTCTTATGCAATTATTGAGTCAAACTGTTAGAAATAAAGCTAAAAGCATGCATTTCAATCACATTTTAACTGTTTGATTTAAAATCCACTGTGGTGGTGTACAGGTCAAAATTACAAAAAAAATGTCATCGTGGGTTGTAGAGTTTGTCTCTGTCCTACAGCCTGGTATTTTAAAAGATGAGATCTGTAACCCTTCAACATAAATGCCACATATCTTTAATGAGGAGAGTGATACTGAAAAATTTGCCATCACTCACAGAATGGACTTATTCCAGTATAGATCTTCCAGAGTGACAGTGGGCAAAGAAACTGCGACTATTAGTATTATTATTTTTGTTTGTTATGATTTGCTTCAAGATTTCTCTGTGACCTTGCTGAAAAACTGTAACATGAAAAATCTTTTTCAATATTAATAAATTGCTGAAGTAAGAAAAAAAAAAAATTATGTGCTCCCAGGAAAAAAATTGACAATTCAAAAATAAAACAGATTGAAACAATTTGGGCAAATTTTCACATTAACTCCAGAAAAAAATAAAAATTAAAACAACTGTTACAAAATGATATCCGCACTTTGCTGAGAATGATTTCAGGGGCCAGGTACTCTGGTGTCCCACACAACGTCCAGGTCCTGCCTTTTACCCGCTTAGCAAATCCAAAGTCTGTCACCTGGAAATCAGTAGCAAACAGCATATTTGGCAAGTGTGGTCACACAGAAAACACAGGAGCATTATGTATTCATTTGCTGTGTTCTAGTTCACCTGAATGTAGCCGTGGTGGTCAATGAGAAGGTTCTCAGGTTTCAGATCTCTGTATATGAGATCTAGTGAATGGAGGTATTCAAATGTCAGCACTATCTGGGCGGCATAAAATCGTGCATGTGGTTCACTGGAAAGGAAGAGAAGATAACTCAATTTAGAGCCATAAAGAAATATCTGCAAGACAAAAATCAAAACCACAGGACATAAAAGCTTATACCAAGACTTCAATGTGCAACAAGACAGTACATTTGACACGCCATAGCAGAAATATTATAGACTAATGCACACCTGAACCTTCCGATTCGTCTCAGGTGCGAGAACATCTCACCTCCTGGAACATACTCCATTACCATGTACAAATTGGAGTTGTCCTTAAAAAAACAGGGGAAAAACACTTCAACTTTCCTGATAACCAAATAATTTTTTTTTAATTACTTCAAGTTACAAAGTGTACTGTACCTTAAATGCGTACTCAAGTTTGACGAGAAAGGGGAAGCTCACTGCCTGTAATATCCTCTTCTCATTTAATGTGTGCTCTATTTGCTTCAGTTTCACCACCTGACAGATAAAGAGATATGATGACCTTATCAGGCAAATCTCACTAACCTTAGCAACAGACACAGCTGAACACTGAAAGGAAAGGCAGCTTTTAGTTATAATTTATTTTACTCATGTCCCCTAGTAACCTTAGAACCAGTTGGAATGTCATTTTTAAGAAGATTAGCAGGCATTTGTTGGATGTGTTTAGTGGCACCTCACTTTTATTGTCACTGCATGTAAACACTATTTTCTACTTTAAAATGTCCCAAGAGGCTTGACAAATGCAGCAACTGACCTTCTGCTTGTCCAGAATTTTCATAGCAAAGTATTGCTCTGTTCCTTTGTGTTTCACCAGCATGACTCTACCAAATGAGCCAGTACCCAAGGTCTTTAATCTGTCAAAGTCATCTAGGCACGTCGTGCTCTGTGGAAACAACATTATGTTAGCTTACCTTGTGTGCCAAGGCTGTAAATAGCAAGTTCAACTTTTCAAGATTCTGACCTGTGGTGGGCATTCCCATTTCCTTAAGAAATCTTCTTTGGCTTTGGCTAGAAACTCTTTAACTAAAAAGATAAAGAATGCAGACAGACACAGTTAGCACACATTTCTTTTTTTGCAAAAACGACTTGAGGTTATAAGTACAATAAACACATTTGGGTTTTAGAGTGAATTTACGAAAAGAACAAATGCTATTGTAATATAAAAGGAAAGGAACAAATATGGGAAATGGAAATTAAATTGTAAGTCAAAGGAGCAGAACAACACAGGATGTGAATTAAAATGTATATTCAAAATTATCACATACTTTAGTTTCAAGAGAGGGCAAACTACAAACACAAGACAGCAACATCCACAACAGGCAGACTAGTGATGCATGCCAAGAAACTCAGTATGGTTTTTGTTATTCTGCAGCCTGACTAAAAAGGGTAAGAGGAAGACAACACTTAAACATAATAGGGAAGGTTTCTCTGAGCATCTTGTGCATCACTTAAAGAGTTTGTGGGAGGGCTATTAATACAGCATAAAATGGTAAGCAAAGACAAACCAATGTATGGGACACACAGCAGACAGCAGATATCCAGATTGAGAGAATGCAGATAACAAAAAACACCGATTTATTATCAAAGCACGCAATAAAAGCAAGCACATCTAGCAAAGTTTTCACAATAAAACCAATGCTGTTCTGCCATTCTGGTCATCTTTGCAGAAATTTAGCATACCAAAAGTCTCTATTGATCACCAAGGTTTTGCAGGAACAATCACCCACATGGATGGGATGATACAGAAGAGAAGACAGAGAGAAATATAGAGTTCATGTATTTAAAAACAAGTATAACACATCAACAAACATGAAGCATATGCAGTGAATAAAAGCAACAGGAATGAAAACAGAGCTGACACTGACACAAGGAATTTAAGCAGAGACTGACTGTCTACTACAGCATTTGAAAAACAGGTTTAGAAAACAAAGTCATGCATATTAGATCAATTTTAAAAGATAACACTCCACAGCAGCTCAGGTACCTCACAGCCCTCTTACTTAAAACTTTAATCACACTCCCCTTCACCTTATTGTGGTCAATTTAGTGACTTAAGATTTTAACAACTTAACATCTCTCTCTCTCTTTTTTTAAAGCACCTACAGTCATGTGAAAAAGAGCATTTTCACAGGACTCTATGCAGTCCAGTGAAAAATTAACTACGCTCGTACTTCTTCCATAAGAATTAAGAGGGTTAAGTAGCAGCCAGGTGTTACTAATCAAATGCACTTGACTAACTGATCAACAGCCAGTGTGACCACCTCTATAAAAGGAGACATCCCAGGAAATTCACCCCAGAGCAATGCTCTGAGAAACTGCAAAAAACCCAATAGCTAAATTTAAGACTATTCAGACCTCAGTTATCGTGGTAAATGTTAAATGAGAGTACAATTAGAAAAAGAAAGGTTGCTAGAAGAAAGTCTTTTCTTTCTAAAAAGAATACAGCAGTAGGTTTGCAAAGTTATCTAAACAAACCACAAGTCTTCTGAAACAATATCCTTTGGATAGATGAGACCAAAGTGGACATGTCTGCTTATAACCCACAGTGCTATGTTTGGCAAAAACCAAACAATATTATCAGCTTAAAAATATGAACTGTCAAAAATGGTGTGGGAGAGGTAATGATTTGGGCTTGTTTTGCAACCACAGGACCTAAATACCTTGCAGTCATCAAGTCGACCATGAACCAAAGTAATCTAGGGTCAAACGTGAGGCCAACTGACAGCTAAAGCGTGCAAATCAATAATGATTCCAAGCACACCAGTAAATCTGCAAATGGCTGAAAAAGAAAAGAATCAACATGTTGCAATGGCCCAGTCAAAGTCCAGCGCTCAATGGAAACTGAAATGCTTTGGTGGAACCTTAAGAGAGCTGTGCATATTCTAATGCCTACAAACCTTAATGAAATGAAGCAACATTGTCAAGAAGAGTGGGCCAAAATTTCTCCGCAATGACTTAATGATTACTTCAAGTTATTGCTGCTAAAGGTTGTTCTAAAAGCAAATAAATCATGAGGTGCACTTAAGTTTTTCACATGACTGCATAGAGGCTGGGCAGCATGGTGGTCAGCACCGTTGCCACACAGCAAGAAGGTCCAGGTTCACATCCAACAGCCAGCCAGCTTAGTCCCCGCTGCGTGTAGCTTGCATGCTCCCCCCACGCAAACACGGGGGTTTGTTTGAGGTTGCTCCAGTTTCCTCCCATAATTGGTGATTATAAATTGACCGTAGGTGTTAATGTGAGCGTGAATGGTTGTCCATTGCTCTGTGACGTGCCCAGGGTGTACCCCGCCCTTCGCCCCATGACAGCTGGGATAGGCTCCAGCGCCCCCCACGACCCTGAACTGGATAAGTGGAAGAAGATGAATGAATGCATAGAGGCTCATGAAAACTTTTTCACATGACTTTGGACTCACAAGTCATTTTTAGCATCAAAGAAACTGATGTTCTCAGTTCCCAAACACTTCCAGAGTGATACAACAAAGTGGTAAACATCCCCTTGACCAACTTTTTAAAATGTGTAGAATTTTGAATTTATCAGATTCAAAACCCAATGTGTTATATTTTCTATTATCAATTCAATACAGGGTTTAGATGATTTGCAAATCATGACATTCTGGTTTTAGTTACATTTAACACCGTGTCCTAAATTTTTGCCACATTTTATTATATATTTGTCAATTAATTTTCTTAGCTGTAGAATGTAGCTAGTATCTCTAATAGTCTATAAAGGTTTCCCAATTAATTAAGAAACTAAAGCCCTAAATTTCAGAGCTTACAACTGTAGGAATGACACATTCTAGACTTTACTTAAATAATCCTCCAGTATTTGGATAAAACAAAAGCTAAACACTGGAGAACAATTATTTATTTGGAAGGAAAGTGACAAAAGGGGTATTCTTAGATTAAGATATTTATATTACACCAAACCATTTAAATATTTTCATATTTAAATGTTTAATATCATACTGTAAAACAATAAGATTTTACTACAGCCCATGATCTTCCAGTTAGGTTTACAATTTCCAAAGTCTACAGATAAATTACACTTTTTTTAGGCCATTGTTGAAATAAGTAAAGCATCTACAATTTAGATAATATACTAAGGGCAGATGATCCAGTGTGGTGACCCCTAACAGGAGCGGCTGAAGAACTAAAGGAGTAAAACTGTTGCAACCCTTAAATTTATCTTACACTTGGGTGCATCATTTCCAGAAACTCAACATGGGATTTGGCAAAAGAGGTGAGGTTGAGGCCTATTCAATTTAAAAGCTCAATATTCTTTGCAATACTTTTTATCTAAAGAGTAAAGTTAGCACAGTTGATGAGCCTTTTCTGAGATCAATGCCAGAATCCAAGCAAGTATGATATGGTTGAGTTATGTTGGCTTATCCTGTTACACTACAGTACAAAGGCACTGTAAAATAAAATGTGTGTCATGACGGCAACTGTTTATTCTCACTGTCCAACTGTGACCATGTTGGTGCACTTCCAACCGGTCCAGCTTGCTGCATCTATATACAGTAAACACAGGTAATGTACAGCTCTGTAGGTAACCAGGTCGTCTTATCAGAGCGGCTACACTCCAGACAAATCTGCTCCTTGGGGCACAGTGTCAGCTTAAATGGGTTTAACAGTTAGCCATGGCCCAGGATCTAGGGATCATAGTTGCATTCAGTGGAAATGCCTGGCAGTATAGGCACTATAGTTGATCTGATCATCTCTGTCTGCTTGGCACTGTTTACCATGCCTGCTTGGCATCTCTCTACAGGTCAATAAATCTCAGCGGAAGTAATGACTGCATCATAAAGTGACATCACATTAAGCAAACTCAGTGTACAACTGAACATGGACAGTTCTGTGTTTTTCAAAGTAAGAAAATGTACAAAAAAAATATTATTTCTGTGCATAACAAATGTATGTTACTGACTGCACGTAATTCTGAAACACACAATGAATACCCACAACTTTTCAGTTTATTGATAGGCATAGGGAAAAATGTATGATTTAAAGCAAGGGATGCTCATTGATGACCAGCTGCACACATCAAAGCATATGAGCACAAAGTAACGCTGGCTAGGCCATGTTACGTCAAACCTTTCAAAGCTTGTAATACCCCTTATCCTCTGACGAAGGTCTGATGACAAGCTGCTCCAGTCAATGACACTGAGTGTGAGAAGTGAGCCCTAATGGGCCTTTACCACAGCAAGATTAGAGCAGGAGCTCCAAACAAATACAAGTGGCATGATTAAACTGTGTTTTCTGTAAGTGCAGGTGCTAATGCTGGAAAGACAGTAGTAGGTTCCAGTTTTATGAATGGAAAGAGGGCATTTGTCATTTCTTCACCATATTTGGTCAGGGTGCTGCACAGAGGGAAAGCTTTGTTTATGCAGCTAAGAATAAAATGTGGCAGTGAAGCCTGAGGCAGAAACAGTCCTACACTGCCTTCAAATCAAATTTATTGCCCATTTATAACAATTACTCAAGAGTCTGTGGTTTACTGCCGCAGATTTGAGATCATCTGTGAAAAGCTTCTGTATTCATGTGTTGAGAAGAGCCTGCAGCCAAAGATAGTAAGAGCCACATCATGAGAAGCTCAAGATGACACAACAAAAGAGGTGGCGAGATGATGCTGGGCTTAAGATTTTGACTCATTTTAAAAAAGGTCTTCGACCCTGCTGACTACATGTGTGTACAGGCCCGACAAGCTGCGACCATCAAGAAGCAACGAAATGACAGGGGCCTTCTGAGGGCTAATCCCCCTACTCATAGCTAAAGTTAGCAGGCTAGCTGCTCTTCAAGCTTGATCCTGCTTGCGCTCCAGTTTGCATTCAAACAATTTTCTAATCTTCAAAATGAACACTAAGATCACTTTATCGATACCCATTGCTTTCCTGGCTACTTAATAGTAAATAATAATGTGTTTACACTGTCGTTGCTCCCCTTCCCCACCCCCTAGATGCTAAGAAAACCACAACAATCTCGGGGTCTTCTTGCTACTACCCAGCTTAACCAGACCTTTTATTAATTTAGCTGCAAAAATCACAAACCCATTCCTGAGTGCTCGTTTTTTTCTGTGAGCTAAAGGGCGAGCGCTTGCAGCGTCGGTGGGATATGTGGGAATGTGCGGGGGATGATGGACGGACGGACGGCCCTCCCTTGCTTTACTCTGACTGCTACTTTAAACAGTTTTAGTTATAACTGGCTAGCTAGCTACTTTATGGAAGCTCGATGAAACGCCTAAATACAACACAGCAACGCCGCCGAGGCCAAACAACAGCTCACACTCACCGCTCTCCAGCTCGTTGCCCTTCTTGGCGGTGGCAGCGTTCCCCATGGTGTGGAAGACACGGCGGTCGCTCCGACTGAGAAGAGATGGCGGCGGCTAGCTAACCTTCCAGCTGATGTTTTCGAAGTCTTTAAAATAGGCCAAACCAAAATCGATATAAGTGTTTACTCGGTTCAAACGTGAGGAAGCAAAGTTCAATATCCCCCTTCCAGCTGCCCCCTCGCTCTGTCTCCTTCTTCCCCGCTCTCGCTAGTTCGCTGGTGTCTGCACGGTTGACATAAAGCTAGCGGTCACTCCTGTTTCTGAGCTGCTCCCCCGAACAGTCACAGCGCTCAGCTGCGTTCACAGTGCGCCGAGGGGGGGTTTGGATTGGACAGAGATGCCGCTGACAAGATACCAAGCCGGGCTTGCTTCCGCGTTTTTGGAGCATCCCGACTGCGCTCACAGATGTGGGACATTACAGAACTTACTTTTGAGGAACGGGTCTTCTTTGTTTCATCTGTATTTTGACATCGTGATATTTAGAATACGTACCATGCCATTTGCACGTTTTCTTAATCGCATTTGCTCTGACATGTACATTACAGAGTTGCAAATGTTTAATTTTATGTGCATGCAGGGGTGTGTCCAGAGGGGGGTAGAAGCATCAGCAAACATTTGCTTGTTTATGTTTCCTACAAAAATCACATCTCTTCACCTCAGTTTCACTCAGACCAAGGAGGGGGAGAGGGGGAAAGCGTGTTAGGAGGCAGAGAGAGAGAAGGAAAGGTAGGAGGGTGGAGGTGAGAGTAGGAACTTTAA
>VUQH01075901.1:0-13821 GCA_015106775.1 Etroplus canarensis
GGACAGCTCATGTTGAGAAGTTTGGAGACAAAGTCAGAGAGGCAAGGCTGAGATGGTTTGAACATGTTCAGAGGAGGGATAGTGGATATATTGGACAAAGGATGTTGAGGATGGAGCTTCCAGGCAGGAGGAAAAGAGGAAGACCACAGAGAAGATTCATGGATGTAGTGAAGGAGGACATGCAGAGGGTGGGTGTAAGGGAAGAGGATGCAAGGGTTAGGATGGGATGGAGGCAGATGATCCGCTGTGGCGACCCCTAACGGGAAGAGCCGAAAGAAGAAGAAGATGTATAGAAGGTGGAGGGGCACACATAGAAACTCATGTTATAAACATTACAATCCCGATCAATACTCTTATGAGGAGTGATTCTTGTAAAAATGGAAAAATGTCCATAAACAAATGTGACCTTGAGCACAATTTGGGCGAAGAGTCATTATGTGATCATTGTGAGCAAGTTTCTCTTGATCTGATCAACACAACCAACCTGAGCAGGCTGTGGCTCATATGTTTACTGAGGCTTGTATGTCTACATGCCTGAGTCTCTACTGTTTTTGTACTTTTGTATTTTTGTACTTGATCAGAACTTCTTAAATCTTGCCCAACAACAAAAGAAACTAGCAATGTAACTAAGGAAAAATAAACTAGAATGAGCAAAGGCATACTAAAACTGACAGAACTGAATTAAAAAGAAAAACGTAAAACTAAAAGTAGAAAAAAAAATTAAAACAATAACTAATATTTACTGCAGGTGTACTAGCTGACTCTGTAGCCGGTAAGGATTTATTGCCTTGATCAGTGTATGCTTGCGCATGTTTCCACTTGAAGATTCTAACTGAATTGTTTGTCTCCATGTAGGTATCCTGATCCAAATTACTCTTTGAACATGCAAACTCATTCTAACCCACTGTATAGACTGTTGTAACATCTGCAAATTCATATCTCAAAATTATGGCAGCAGCAGCTTTCTGGTATCCATTTGTAGTCTGAGCAGTACTGAACAATCATGTTTGAGCACATTTTGGCTGCATGCAGGTAAACAGTCCAAGTGAAGAGTAGAAGAAAACTGTATGTCTGATGATGGAGTATGCTTGCTTGTGGCCCCCAGTGACTCGGTTTTGGTGATGATGTAACATTTCTTTCATTTTATTTGAAAATATATCTGCTTTCACAGTTGACCTGTAAATAATGAACAGTGAACAGAGCAGGAAGCCTTCACCAGAAGCTAGAAAAAAACAGGACATGAAAACCCATCTGTGACATAATGTGAGTATTTTGGATTTAAAATCATAGCTTTAAAAATTGTAGACTAAAATAAGGCTGCTACAGTAACATTACTGGTTAGTTACGCGGGTAGATTAAAAATAATTTAAAAAAATGCTATATTAACTTTATATTTTAAAATATACACACACTGAGAACACTAATGGTGTGTAAGCCCTGACTTTGGCCCTGCAGAAACAGGTATACACCTAGGATATAAATTAATAACAAAAAAACTTTACTGGATGCATTGTGACTTTCCTAATTCCCAGTTTCAAAGTTCAGTTTCCAAAAACTTCCTTGTCTTGTGTGTGCGCGAGGTGGACCCTGCCGATACACGAGTGAGCCATTGCTTGACTGGCAGAGCAGAATTGATAGGCTGCTATTGTTTCCTTTTAAGGTCAATTGTGTCTCAAATACTTGGCATGTCTGGGAGTACAGATGCAGCTGGCTGGCAGCAGAGATAAAACACTAATTTAACCACATTCTTTCCTGTAGCCCACACCTAGAGAGAACGCGATGGGGAGAGAAAGAGATGGAATGAGAGAAACTATTTAAGACAAGTAGGGATATGAAAGATTTTAAGTGGTTTCGAAAGAGACGGAAAAAAAATGCAGGGCTAGAGGCTCAAAACAAGGAGGTGAGGACTACAAGTTTGTCTAAGTGGGTGGGCAAGAGTCACTCTTTGACACAAGCATCAAGCTTTACTGTGCCCTTGTTTGACTGGACAGTCAAAACACGTCACGGCAGAGGATAAACACACACATATGTACATACATGCCTACCCACATAGACAGCAAAACATCTCACAGGGTAATAGACCAAGTGGCATTTCATGGTCTCAAGTTCACATATTTGATTTCTTAGCTAAACTGTCTAAGGCATGCAGACTCACAGTACAGGTTAGTCTTAGCATCAGCAAAATGCTTAAAATGCAAAGTTTAAATATTCCACTTGTGAGAGAAGGTGCTTGAGGGGGTGTATAGCCAGACCGGCTCAGTATTGCAAATAAACCCAGACGCCGAGAGAAAGTGAAACAGTGGGCTGAAGGTTGGATCATAAAATATGCCTGGTATTCCACAATGTTCCACAGTGAACAAATGACCCACTCAGGGACTCAGGAGTGATATTACGGGATTCCTGTGTGGCTTCCGTGTCTGACATGCCTTGTTTTTCCACATGTACACACAACACACACAAAAACCTCAGCCAAGGGCACCCTACACATTCAGTGCCTTAGCAATTTGGAAGTGTATTATCCAGAGATGAGTGTACACTGACCAATAAAACAACCACAATAAAATCAAAATAAACAGCTGTCTTATGTTTTGTGTCTTTTGTTAGGTATGGATGGTTATCCAAATCTTAGCTTACTTGGCCATGAAGTGAAGCACAGTCATGAGAAGCAGATGAAGGGACCACCAGAGCAGGGCTGATGACTCGGACATGGCCTGAATCGCTGTTTGTGTCTGATTTAGTAAAGTAAATAGGAGAGTATGTGTGTAATGAATGACTGTATTCTCTGAAACATGCTGAATTTCTCACAGAGATTTTATAATGACTCAGACAGGGATTACTTGGCAGTTTAGTAATTTACTAACTGTTCATTTATTTTAAAATTACAAACATTTGTATTGATTTGAAGACATGATCTTACACTCTGTGAAATGTGGGGATACTTTAACTAATCAACCATTTAGGATAATCTTTAAAAATGACCTTTCACGCAAATATTCCAGCTCCTTGTTTTTTCTAAGACTCCTTTAAAGAAGCTTTGCATTAATTACAGTTTAAAATAACCCCACCAACTCTATATCAAGATGTTTGGATTCAAATCCGGATGTCAAAAGCTCCTGCATCTGTTACGTGTAGGTAGCTCCATACTTTTGTCCATATAGTGCAAGTTCTGGGCAGTCTCTCTCAAATACTGCCATAACAGTTAACAGATAAAATGTCCACTCATATATTTTAAGTGGCTAATATTCTTATGAATTATATTACTTATTATTAGAATCAGAGCTGGGGGCCACTGGTGGTGCTGTCGTCTCACTGGAGGACCACTTTAGTGTTCAAGTAGTACAAAAAAACCCCAGTTTTTTTTTTCCATTTCAAATATTGTACAGGGTGTTTCAAAAAGATGGACCCAATTTCAATACAGTATATTTCTTGGGACAATTACACAAAGTTACAAATGGTTAAGCTGTGGTCTTTTAAAACTCCATGCCCCACACTTTCATGTGGTAAACATTTTATTCGCTGGCAGTTCGTGGTTGCACAGATATAGTGATTTCAAAGTGGGTCCATCTTTTTGAAACACCCTGTATGATGATACAAAACTGCAAACAGTGAGCACAAATCTTTTTTATTCACTCTTAAATAACCAATTGAAACCTTTCAATGAACTAACAAATAAACAAATTGGTACTCTCTTTTTGGCCAGGCACGTGACAGCACTTCTGCTATTATTTTCTCCATATATAACAAAATAAAAATGCAGATGCAAGAATATTAGCTTTTGACTGCAAGTGCAAAACGTTTTCCTTACAAATAACTCTCTCTTACTGAACTAATATTTTCTCAATGTTAAAACAAAAATGCGTAAAAAGCAGTCTTTTGTTATACACAGTTTTAAACAGTGCAAATGCTTTTTCTTAAATCTTGAGAAACTTTATTAAACCTTAAAATTACCTAACAAATGAAATACCTGAATACATGTGTACTTTATGTCTTGCGAGACACCTGATGGCACCTCTGCTCATCTGAATAAAATCATGAGATAAAATTAAATAATTATAAAAAAATACCCTGCCCTTCAGTGAATGGCTTTCCCACTTTGGCAAGCAATTCACTAACCATGTAACTTGCTTCAACTGCAGCATCAGCATCCTTACTAGCTTTGTGGAAAGTTCTCGCTGACATAGTAATCCTCTTTGTACCTGCTCGGCTTGTTTTTTTCATGCCATCTCCCTTGCTGTTCTCATAATGCTCTGTGTTTAGTTGCATAATGATGCTTGAGATTATATTCCTTCAGAACACAAATTTTATCCTTTACGTATAAGGCAGATCGTATTTCTGCCAAACTCAACAAAAAAAATACTGCAATGGCCAACTTTTTTGAAATTGTCTGTGTTCATCATCCACTTTTAGGTTTGGAAAAAAACATCTTCTGCTACTACAACTACTACATTTTATTCTCCCCCCCCCCCCGTTTCTGCTTCTTCTTCCCGTTATATGCTCTAGAGCGCCCCACTGGATATCTCTGGTGCTCTCCCTGATTGGATCAAAAACTGCACTTACAATTATTTTGTATTTACATGGTAAATACTTTTTTCTAGAATTGTTTTATCATTTAAATTAAACAAGAAATGGTTGTCTTAATTATGGCAAGAAAAAACTAAATAATAGTAATAATAAAAAAAGTAACTTACAGGGCCAAATTGCATTATATTTTTTCAAGTTGCGGGCCAGAAATGGAGGAGGTGCAGGCCAGAAGTGGTCCACGGGCTGGTAGTTTGAGACCCCTGGTATAGACTGTATAAAGCAAAATTTAAAAAGTGCAATTGCCAAAATAGTAAATCTGAACATATATATCAAAGACAGAAAATGAAATAAGAATAAATAAGCCTTAGTGTAGCATTAGGTACACCCTTCTCACTCACTGTTCTAATCATAAGAATCATATATAAATGTACATTAACAGAAAACATTTGATTTAATAACCCACAGCTAATGCTGTTCAGCACACACAATTTGAGAGACAGACCATTTTTAACTCCTTGGTGGAGAATACAAGGGAGCAGCTGAAAGGTACATCAAATGCATATTTTGAAAATGCTAGCTAGCCAGGTAGCAGTCTGGGGCTCTACCTCTATACTCAAGAACAGTAAAGATGCATGGAGACTTAAGAAAAGCAAGCAGAGATGCTCCAAAACAACTTGTGATCAAAAGAAAAACTGTGTCTGCTGTTTCGAATTTTTTATACCATTTCTGCTTGTGCTGCTTGTGTGCTGGACTTTTATTGTGGGAGGGACACAGCTCATCCACACACAGCAACAGGGAACCAGGCGATGGAAAGATGACATGCTATTCAAGGATAACAGGTAGTTTTCCTGACAATGTAATAATTAGTGCAACACAATTTAGAACAATAAAACCAAATGGAGTTTGTTTCAAAGGTACACTTAACAGCTCTGCTGTGGAAATGTTAATGCTAATGAGCCCAACGTTAACTGAAAACAGCGGCAACCAAAAGTGTTACATCTAAGTAAAAAAACGCATGATAAGCATGTTAAGGGCTGACTCTATAGCCCTGAGCCTAATATCTAATTTTGCTTGAGGGTAGATTACCTATTGTTTTGGTTATTTACAATTACTCACACTTCCTGCATGCAGGGAAATAGCTATAGTCTACATTACTAGTGTACCTCCAGAGCACAAGCTGGTGTTTGAATGACAGCAGTGAACGTGCTAACCTTGGAAAGCGTTCAAAAGAAAACTTGCATGAATCTACTTCAATTTATTACCAGCCCTACTTGGCTGCATGTCATACCCTCTTCCCTTGTTTCCAGTCTAGATCAACTGGTCTAAAGAGGAAAAAAACACACCAAAATAAGTTTTAGTTGCAGCTGTACTCAGCCAAAATTCATCTTTTTCTACTCCCACTTACTACATAAAACTGTGGCATAAAAGGGTTTCGTGGCTCTTGAAGTAAAAGCTGCACTTTAGCAAGTCTATTTTTATAGCTTCACCATAGCAGCATTGTGCTGCTTCACTTCCCCTGGTCAGGGCAGCTAGCATGAGAATGAGCTCCAAAAGCAATGTTGGCATGGAGGGGAAAACCAGCAAACCAGGCCCTCAACTGCCCTTGACAAAAGACAGCAGTGCAGAGATCTCCTCCAAAATAAAACCAACCAGAGAAGAAGGGGGAAAGGGCAGAAAGGAGGGGAAAAAGGCTGAAAATAGCCTAGCAGTCGGGGTCTGCATGCATCAGCGCCACAATGACGAAAGCTCCAAAAAAACAGACTTGTTAATACATGGATGGCTGGAAGAACACAAGGAGGGATGCCTTTAGGGGAAGAAACACATCTTACCAGTTCACCTTTAAATACTGTGGGTGAAAACAAAAGGACAAACTTAGGAGGAGTGTCATGTGATAACAGGAAAGGCAAGCAAAGCACATCCAGTGTGAGACAACATGATTACCTTTCCTTCCATTTACCAACATACTGCAGAACTCTCCAAAGTCCCAAAAAGTATCTTAACACCTAAAAAGAGCTCAGAAGACAAAATAGTCAAGGATGGGAGAAACAAAAGAAGAAGAAAGTGCGGAACAACCCGCCTCTGTCTTCGAACATTCCTGTCTCTGAGAACATGTATATTTTCTGATCACAAGAAAAATAATCCGCAAGAGGAATTTTATTTTGAGAGCCGCCCTGCAGATCCAAGGCTTAGAGCAGGTCAGACAGGAGTGTGTGAAAGCGAGTGTGATGGTGAGACTGTACATATTCCCTCATACAATGTTTCACTATTTAAGTGTTAGACAGTTTAAACACTCCGGGCAGCACCAGCTCTGCAAAGGAAGAGCATTTAAGGATCCACAGTGCTAAGTCACACTTAATCAAGAGAACAACTACATACATACATACATACATACACATACACGGATATATGTGGCTACACTCAGCAAAAATAGATTTTATTTAGTCTGCCTTTTGAAGACATTGATAAATTTATCACTCATCTAAAGTCCATCCTTCTTTACCTCAGTAATCTCTTCCCTCTGAGCAACAACTTTTTACTTTTGTCTCACAATGTGTGACTGTGCAAGCAATCTAATGCATGTACATAATTATCCATTCATTGATCCTAAGTATTTTTAAATGCCTCACAATCCAGTTTAAAGTGACCAGGATGGGTTTAATTAATAATTTTAAATTCTAACAAAGGAACAAGTTTCCACTCTGGCCAAAATGAGAGGACAGATACCATTCTCATATCTCACTGTTAAAACACAAAACTGTAGCTGGCAGCCAATCAGCTATGTGTGGCACAAATGCTGGAAATGCAGGAGGAAACTGTTGGTTCAACTCTGCCCAGAATTACTAATTAACACATTATATCTTGCTTGTTCAATCAGTAGAAAAACAAGAAGGTACAGACGGAGACAGACTGAGTGGTTTTTCGAAATTGTTCAATTAAAATCAGAGGCCAACAACCTGAATTTTAACCAGGAAAAGTGACAGATTATAGAGGACTATTTGTGACTAGCCACAAGTATAAATGGCAAAGTAAAAGTAAAAACATACCTGAAGTCTGATTATGATGAGTAGAAACAAAAGGAACTAGAACAGCTCCAATGAACCTCAAAATGCAACACATTCTCCAACTTTGCAGCTAGTAGGATGTTAACACCTTCTCTCTTGAGGACATTTCCTCAGTTGGAGTTTCGATGATGGGGTACTTTTTATAACTTTCCACACACACTTAATTGGTTCTTCTTCTTCTTGTAAATTTTATTGGCGGTTGGCCAACAACAAATAGTGCATTACTACCACCACTTCAAAAATTGATTTTGTTCATCTGGACACAAACTAGTAACCCGTACACCCGTGTCATCCTTGCGCAGGGCCTGCAACCCTGGCGTCATCAACCAAGGCTGCGGGCCCTCCATCTTGTCCGTCTCTATCATCTACCAATAAAAGAACACAATTCAGACTATTCTCATACTCAAAGCATTCTTTCTGACAGCACCTGCCTTTGTTCTGAATCCCTTTATTTACGTTATGCCTTGTCACATTTCTGCTGTTTTTCCATTGAGAAGAGGTTCCCTATTCCACATTGTACACTTAAGATCAAAACATAAAAGACACCAGACACATCAAAGAAAAAGACAAGACAGCACACGCATTGGATTTTGGCTCTCAAACCTCACCCAAACACAACGGCACCTTCAGTAAGGACAAATAATTCCCAGGTATTCCAATTATTCACCCGTTAATGAATTTAATCCACAGTTCTTAGCTTGTGTGAATAGGAGTTATAATTTGAAAAGCAGATTTCATCCCCTAAAAATATTAACAAGTGGACACTTTTGGCAACCAGACATTACATTTAATAAATCCTGCTGGTTAAGAATATAGATGTGGGCTTTTGACCTGCAACATGGCCATGAACTTGACCTCTGCTGAACACTGGACCAGCATCACCACAGAAAGCGCCTGCCAACCACTGTCACATAAGTCAGTGGTTATCTGACTGCAAATAACAGACCAAAATATCATAAATTCTAGGGGAGAGACACAGTGAATATAATGCCACAGAAAAGAGGTTGAAAGAGACATATTATAGCTCTAAGCACATAAACACATATTAAATTGTAGTGATGGTACCCAAGACATACAAACCATGCTGCTGGGTGAAGGACTTCGGTTCAACATTTAGCCTTTTATGGATATTACTGAGGTTATAGTGATGTTGGGAGGTTAGATGTCTTTGTCAGTATGTAGGTGGCATGTGGTGGTGTTTTCCTAGCTTTTTACCATCTGTGTCGGTGTCTATTTAGCTGAAACTCCATCAAAGTGAGGTAGTCTATGCCAGCTTCCACCAGAGGCATCACAAGCCCAACAGGAAACAGAGTGTGATGTTCACCTTGCTTCCCCTCCCAGGTGGATCACTGTCTGGCTGTTTGACCAGATCTCTAGGAAGAAGAACACGTCTTGAAGCAGACGGCAATGGCTTCTGAAATATGCCAAATATGCCCCTGACCCCCCTCCTTTCCTGAGGACGTAAGCCTGTTTCCTAGCCCACCCTCCTTCCCCCAACCCACAGCATTCCTGTGCTTTACAGAGCACCGAAAACACACATTCTTATAATCACAGATGACCCACTCACGTAAAAAATGTTAAGGACATTAATAACACAAGTTTCCACCCTGCTGACCCAGACATGCCTTTTAAGGGTAAGCGGTTCAGATTTCTCTTTTCATTAACTTCCAAAAATACTCCTGGACGAGGCAGGGCAAGAGGGAGTGACAGGGAAAAATAGGGGAGGGGGGTGTCTCCCCCTATTGAGGAAAAGAAGAAGGAGAGAGTGAGTAAGACAAGATAACAATCAGGAGGAGTAAAAATATTGGCCAGTTAATGACGAGAACAACTGAAAAAATAAAAGTGTGTCTAAGGAATTTACAAGTTATGTCTTAACTTTAACTCTCCCCTGTTAAAACGCAATCCCTTCCTCCATTCCCTCCCTCCCTCTGCCTTGCTGTGCTTCCTACATGCTTTTGAAGTCTGTTTCCTTTGCACTTCTTTCCTACTTTCTTCCAGGACCAATGAGGTAGCCATTTCTGAGGAGCCTGTACAGTGCAGGAACAGAACAGACACACAGGGGACTTTCTGTAAAACAGCTTGTTGGAGGCTGAAACAGGAACTTAATCCCACACAGGAACAGTTGGAAAAAGTAAAAATTCCCAAACCAAGACAAAACTCTCCCCTGTCAGTTCAAACTGAAAGCATGTAAAATGCAACCACAGCAGCAGCAGCAGCAGAGTGACCCACATTAGTCAATGTGGTCCAAACTCCAGCCATGTGGGGCAGCTGACCGATTAAACATTAGAGGACTTATCACTGGCAGCTATCAGGATACATGAAACACATTCTTGGCCGGTTTTGCAAAATATACTGGGAGTTGAATGAAAGAAAGAAGGAGGCACAACTCAACTCTGAACTAAAATACATAAGACTGCCATCATCTGTCCATTAGCTAAGTTCCCTTCATTCTTTAGATGGTTGCGGGGGCTGGAGTTTTTTCCCAGGACAGGGAACAGGTTGGCAAAGCTAACACAAAGAAACAGAACCATGTATTCTCACACACACACACACACACACACACACACACACACACACAAATTAGAATCACCGGTTAGCCTCAAATGTACGCCTTCGGATGTGGGAGGAAGCCGAAGTACTCAGAAATAACCCACACAGAGAGAATACGTGCAAGCTCCACAGATGGAGCAGCGTGTCTGGACTGCTGAGAGGCAACAGCGCTCACCGATACCATCCTAAAATTGCCAATACAACACAGGTTATCTTCAGTATTTGTACCTTTGATAAGCACCGATGAGATTTTAAAATAATGTTATTATTTGCAAAATAGGATAAAGAGACAGATATGATGGGTCAAACCCTGACTTGCATGAGAAGCCCTGTCTTGTTGAGTCTGAAGACTAAACTAACCAAGGCTTACAGAACTACAGGCCAAACAAAGGTCAAACTGTAAAACAAATTCAAAAATGTGTGAGTCATCATTGAAGTTAACCACAAATAAATTATATTGTGGTTAGCATCTTTGGACTGGACGCTACCTACATCTTTTCATTCAATAAGGTAATGGTGAACAGTTGGGAATTTAAAATGAAGACCTGATGAGAAGTTGTTTTTTCCCTACTTTGGTTACATTCCATAGGTTAAAAACCTTCACATGGGCAATATCAGGGCAGTTGCTGGGTTTTGGGGAAGGGTGTTAATGAATTAGGACACCTGAAATATTGCACTCAGACATTTTAAAAGTCTGTAGAGTAGTGGTTTACACATTCACCTTACAAGAGCAAGGTCCTTGGTTTGATTCTGGGTGTGGACACAATCCCCTCTCAACATGGAAGGTTGCATCAGGAAGGGCATCCGGCATAAAACCGGCATCAAATTACCGATGCGGATTATTCTGCTGTGGTGACCCCTTGGGGAAAATATAAGCAAGCAACAGATGGTACATTTTTGTTACAGGAAAGCACAATTTCTGCATAACTCCTAAGAAAAAGAAGACTAATTTGTTAGGAAGACACCTCCATGTAAACAAGTTTTGTAAGAATAATGCCTTTACCACTGAGATCATATTAATGCATTTCCACCTTTTAAAGTATGATTGGTTTATAAGGCTTTTAAGTTTGTGATATCTCAGAATAGCATTGAAAGAACTGGACAAAAAGAAAGAGCAAAAAAGATTTGCAAGCATCAGGGTGCAGCTCTCCAATAAGTGGAATTCATGAAATAAAAATGCGCCATGCAAACTTTGTTCGGACTTCCATTTCAGTAAAAGTCTCAGAGCGTAAACTTTTCCCTAAAACTTGATGACTCACAGTTCACAGTTGCAGCACTTGGTGATGCAAACATTTTATTTAGTTTTGCACAGTGTATAAAGTCATTTACAACAGCTTAATCTGACAGAACAATGTACCTTTCTTTAACCACCTGTTACTGGATAACCACCCAGCAATGTAATAAATTCTTTTGCAGGTCAGTAAATATCTTATGTGTCAGTTTTATAAACTAGTTAAACGGGAGGCAGAGTTAAACAACCTTTTAGTGTGACTCTAAGACTTATTAAAAACACTTGGAATGAGAATCCAGGAACAGTCTGAAATGTTGCAGTTTTCCCGAAATCTTTGCCTCTTAGCTTATCCAACCTATCTATTCATGTTTGCATGTTTTTGTGACAGTTGCACAATGCAAAACAATGATGTCAAACTCACGACAGTGCTGCTTTTGCACACTTGACTCACATTCAAGCCTGTTCTCACTCTCTCTGACTTGTCCACAGAAAAATTTTAGGAATCAATGAAAAATTTAACCTTGAAGTTAATTTGATTGTGGTATTGGTACTGGCCATATTTATCCCTACAAAATAAAAGATAATAGTAGTCAGGTTAAGAAACCTGTTAAAAATTAAATAAAATTTATTATGATTAAATAGATGATTCACATTCATGAATTTGAGTTCAGATAAGACATTAAATGCAAAGCATAAAGAAAAGAAATAAATATTCTTTGAAAATACTACTTTTACTCTATACCTGGGAAGAATGTGAAGTTGTGCCAAAAACTTTTACTCTGTTATCACAATAAAAAACAAAATGTATTTACCCCAGATTAACGTTTCCTTAATCTGAAGAAAAAAAAAAAAAGATTTAAGATTTTAAATGGTGTATAATGAACTTTTGCTATATTAAATCAGATGCTCTACCTAAATCCAATTGAGGATCTGTGGGAAGACTTGAAAATTGCTGTTCACAGATGCTCTCCATCCAATCTGACTGAGCTTGAGCTATTTTGCAAAGAAGAATGGGCAAAATTTCAGTCTCCAAATGTTCAGACCTGGTAGAGACATACGTCAAAAGACTTGCAGCTATAATTGCAACGAAAGTTGGTCCTACAAAGTATCAACTCAGGTGGGCTGAATACATATGCACACTACACTTTTTAGATTTTTATGTGTAAAAAAAAAATTAAAAAAAAATTGAGAAACAATGAACCATTTTCCTTCCATTCCACAATTATGCACTACTTGTGTCAGTCTATCACATAAAATCCCAATAAAATTAATTTACGTTTGTGGTAGCAACATGACAAAATATGGAGAAGTTCAAGGGGTATGAAGTATGGAGGTATGCAGGCACTGTACTTGCACCCGCAGCTGTAAAAAAAGAAGACATCCACTATAAATCTGTTGGTCAACACAGTCACCTGCAGTACAGTTGCAGTATTGAAACCTTAATAGGCAGCCATGCCACCACATGATAGCCCTCCAGAGGTGTTGTGAAGCGGTCTGGCACACTTTGAAAACCTAACAAAAGAGATTCATTTACACCCACACACACACACACACACACACACACACACACACACACACACACACACACATTAGAGGGGGTATCAACAGAATCCGTTCTTGCCTTGACATTTTTAAAGAGTGAGAGCATGTATCAGTGTGCCAGCGTATGAGTTATTAGTAAGTCGTGTGAACACTTGGAGATAAAATGCACCTCTGGCTACTGCTCGCTGAGTGACTGACACTCTAAGCTTCTAGTATCTGATAACAGATCTGAATGAGAGCACTAAGCTTAAAATGCAAACTTACCTGCATAGACATAGATAAAATGAGCCCTCAAATAAACAGAATTCAAAATTTTTTTTTACTCCAGCTGACATCAGAGTCCTGTCCTGTTACCGGCCCTCCACTGCTGATAAAGAAAGCAGTGGGCAGGCAGAAAAAGAGGATGGAAGAGAAGTAAAAAGAGGCACATACCACTGAGAGACAAAACAGAAGGATGTAATGGCCCTGTCACACCATGACGATTTAACAAGCTTATGCCGACGCATTCAAATTCCCTTAAAACGCTAGCATATGCAGAACAATGATGTTAAATGTACGTACACATAACATATATGCTAGCGTACTGCCGGCATTCACAATTTGAAGCCCATTTCTACCACTTTCCTAAAATGCACCACATACACATGTTGTATGATTTGAATGCCTGTCTACTTATTGTGCTTGTTGCTGTGTTTTGTATATTTGCAAGCTTGGATGTTTGCTTGGTGACATGCTGCCCTCAAGATGGCTAAGTGCATTTGCAGATGAAATGTACAGGTGACTGGGAGCAGACTTGACTAGCATTTGCTATTTTCTGTTCCCTTTACCCCTTCATTTAAACAAATTTGTATTTTTATGTGCTATATAAATATTTTGAATTAAAGGGTAATAAAGATTCTTTTAAAAACTGTTTCT
>VUQH01075912.1:0-12958 GCA_015106775.1 Etroplus canarensis
TTCGGGATCCAGATAAAGTTACATTACCAAAACGCCAGGGGAGCTTTATACCTACATTCTGCAGGTTTGTGCACTTTTGAAAGAAAAGAACAAAAAAAGGAAGAATTTAAAAAAAATAACATAAAGGAGAGAAGAGAGGAAAACTGAAGTCAAGTGCAACACGTGTGTCTCTTGCAGAAGCCAGTTTTCTTCTGCAACTTTCCAAATTTGAGCAAATTATTTACTCCCCAAATTCCAGACTTTAGTTTTCTTTATGGGCTCATGGAACCTCTTCTCATTACAACAGTCAATGTGACACAAGTTTTAGAATTAAGATATGACAAAATTATTCATAAATTAATTTTAGATCAGAGAAAAAACACTTATCGATATAAGAGTTACTAGTAATTAACTGTTTTATTACTTTTTAAAAAATCACTTAGTTTGTGATCAAAAGTATGTATGTAACAATATGTACTTAATTATAATGAAGGGGAATGTTAATGTTAATGCTCCAGTGTGATATTATACACAACATGTGTTTCAGCAGCATTCCTCCTACAACAAAGTAAGGCATTTCCCAGCCTGGTTTTGAAGAACCTCACTGTCTTGCACAGAGCCCAGAACTTAATCCCATCCAGAACTGCACCATTTATTACAAGCTAGAACTTATTACCTAACAGTGATGGGCCTCACTAATGTTCTTATAACTATACAGCAGCAAATTCCTGCAGCCAGGTTTTAACATCTGGTGGAAAACCTTAAACCAGAGGAGCAGAGGGTGTTACAGTAGAAGATTAATGTGTCCAATCACATTCTTGAATGTCTTCATTCTTTTGGCCATAATATACTTCAGGCCGTTCATATGCATGCTTTGGCAGCATGTTTTAAGCTCAAACTTCATGCCAATTAAGCTTTGTTGAAAATGAGTTTCTAATTCAATTAATTTCCAAATAAATAAGTCTTGGTTCTCGTCAAAGTGCTCTTAAGGCCCTGTTAGTGACTACTGGAAGGGTCAAAGGTCTATAGTTACCAAACTGGGGTCTGAGGAATTATCTAAGGGAGAAAGTTTTGACCATAATATTACTAAGTTTGAGCTAAGAAATTCTGGTTTTGCTTCTCCATTTGAGCCTCCCAAAAATCTTCTTTTTTTTTGTTTTTTTTTTTAAGTTTTGTGTTTAAACGATAACCAGAAAACAACATTTTTCCATTTGAAAACAAACCCGTAGATTGCCTGGGCAAGCAGCTTATTATGACCAACTGTAATATTTTATTTTTTTGGGGTTTTTTTTAATGCCCACAACTACATATATTTACAGTCAGGAGATATTGCCCTCTAGTAGCCATAGTAACAACAGCTAATGGTGGCAAAGGAGAAGGTTGGGCAACGTTCTTTCTTCGAAGGAAGCTAGGGTGGATGGAAGGCTTGGTCAAACAATGGAGTTTAACACGGAACTGCTCATAAGCTTTTCTGCAACCTTTATTCAACCCATGATTATAAAGTAGATATTTTACCTTAATTCAGGATCTCAACCTAAACCTAACCTGAAGTTTTCCTGCCCTTTGCTTTACCCACAGCATGTGTCAAAAAGTTACCTTCCAGTGTTTTTTTATGGTTCATTTCTCCCAATCCAAAGGTAGCAATGAACTACCAACATGGTTGTTTATGTCCAAGAGCTTGTTGTCTTTCCTTGACGAAACAACACATGGAAGTACCATACATGTCTATGCAGTTCTGTTTTGTGCAAACTTCTAGGAACATCCTCCTTCCCCCTTCTTGCCAAACTCAACATGCTCCTTCACAGCACAAACTCCTCTATATTTCAGCATTATGTTCCCATAAATCTGTAAACTGGAGTCAACATTAAAGTCTTATGTGACAGATGAGGCGGGTCGCATGACAGTGTCTGTATATGTGCATGTCTGGCCTCTTTAAAGTGAAGCTCATCAGAAGCTCAGACGGAGAGGAAAAGCGAGTCTTCAAAGAAATAATTAGGACCCACCCAGCAGCTTTTAACTGAGCATCAGCCACTGCTCGATCTGCACTGCTGCATGCTGGAAACACACACACACACACACACACCAGCACCAGAGTGGCTGAGGTAACAGTCAAAAGAGAGTATAAAGTGAAATGTGTGTGTGTGTGTGTGTGTGTGTGTGTGCGTGTGTTGTTGAGACAAGAGGAGATTGTGTTTCATGGGTTAATATAATTTGCCTTACAAAAGCATTTTTGTGAGTAAAGAGAAAGAAAAAAAGCACAGTTTGTTAAAATGAGACCATTTATGAAAAATGTCCTTGTTAACAGAAGTGTCTCATAGTGATGTGAAATTATATAATATTAACCACTAGATGGCAACAGAGAGAAGAAGGGGGTTTACCTGATCCGACCGCAGATGTTCCTTTAATGATCCTCCCGGCTAATTTCCAGCTCTGACAGACACACACCTACACACACACACACAGATCTGAGGAAATGATGGAGAGTAAGCAGAAAAGTTTTGAAGGATGCTGCAGAAGTTGAAGCAGGTGCGGCTGGGACTCAAAATCACACAAACATAAATTTTTGAGTGAAACACAAAGTTTTCTGCTACAGTAAAACCAGTGATCACTTTTAATTGTTTGTTTCTATTGTTGCCCCATTTCATGTTTTATTATTGATCTTGATTTCTGCTTTTTATTATTCTAATCAAGTTTATCTCATCAAAATGTATCTTTTTTTACAGATTACTTCAAACACATTGCCTCTAGGTTAAGTCAAGTTGTGCTGAAATGAAATTAATTGACTTAATGCAGCTTTGAAGAAGTCTGAAAAAAGGCTAAAAACTGTTCCAGTTTCTGATGTTTTTATATTTGTACTTCAAACATCAACATCTGAATTTAGGGATTTTGCTAAACACTCAAAGACTGCATAAAACGTCAGTAAACACCTGAGTAAATGAGAAAGTCAGATGTGTATGTTTAAAAAAGTTTTCAGGGTGGGTGAGGATCTTTCTTTCTTCAGACCAACCACAGGTGGTAGCCGGGGCCCCAAAAGCCCTGAGGTTAAAGTCCCCTGCAGTCAGTAGGTCTGGCTCTGAGAGGCAGAGAGAGAAGAAAGAGGCAACCACGATAAAGTCAGGAGAATCAGGTTTGGGGTATTTCTGAAGTTGCCCCTTTTTCACATGTAGCACACAGCAAGCAATGGTCCACATTCCCACAACTGGAAATCTTCTGTTTGATTCAATAGGGGGAGCTACCTGAGTAGAGCTTAACCCCAAGGATGCACCTACAATGCCTGCTCACTCACTGTAAATTACATGAATGACTACCTACACTTTTCTTACACACACAGATGGTCTCATGGACTTTGTACATGGAAGATGGCAGGTCAGAGACCATTTAATCTCCAGTTAAACTGTGACATTTGACAGAGGAATATTCTCTTATGGTGTTATGATCCATCCTGTGAGGAACATGAATGTGTGTGGCTAATTAATGGGCATCCATTCAATAGTTGTTGATAACCGGAACATCAGTGATGTAGTAGCTAATCCAGCACACGATCCTTCACAAGTCACAGGTTATTGTGAAAGAAGGCGATACGATTTTTGTCATTTGTTGGCTGTATTGCACAAACTAATGGCAATTCAAATCCACTGACAAGTCAATATGGTCGCTAACAGCCATATTCAGGACAAGTTTTATTCATATAGAACCAATGCCCAACAAAAGCCACCTCAAACTGCTTTTGTACTGTAAGGTAAAGACCTTACAATATTAGAGCGAAAACTCCAACAATCAGATGATCCCCTATGAGCAAGAACTTGGCGACAGTAGGATGGAAGAATTCCCTTTTAACAGGAAGAGACCTCCAGCAGAACCAGACTCAGGTAGGGGCAGCCATCTGCCTAAACCAGCTGGAGGATGAGGGGAAGAGAAGAGAGAAAGGAGAGAATAGAGAGATAAGAACAACACAGACTAAAGAAAACAAAATTTAATGACAAACAGCAGTGGCATAAAGGTGCATGGGGGGGGTGAAAAGAGATGGGTATTAAGGAAATACTCAGTGCATCACATGAAGTCATGAAGTCCCCCAGCAGTCTATTACAGTATAACTAAGGGATGGTTCAGGGTCAGTTGATCCAGCCCTAACTATGAGTTTTATCAAAAAGGAAACTTTTAAGCCTGATCATAAAGTTAAGGGTGTCTGTCTCCCAAATACGAACTCTGAGCTGATTCCACAGGCAAGGAGACAGAGAGCTGAAGGTTCTGCCTCCCAGTCAACTTCGAGAAACTAAAAGTCAAAAGCCATAGTTCTTGACTAGCCCTAACCTAAATACATTATTATGCCATGAATAAACCTAATGATGGCATTCATGTATAGATGGCAGAGGGGCACAGGCAAACACTCATTTTATGAACATAACAATCCAGATCAATACTCTTAGGAACAGCAGTTCTTGTGGAAATATGAAAATGGAAAAGTGCCTGTAAAATGACTAATATGAGCAGAGTTTAAGTGAAGACCCATTAGGTGATCATTATAAGCAAGTTTTACAAGAATCTGACCGATAATGTAGGAGGAGCAGCGATTCTTGTGAATTGTGGATGGACGACAGATGCCTCGCCATGCCATGGTATTAGCTCATCAGCTGGATGAGCAAAAAATTTCATTCATTCAGAAATGTGAACATCATGGTGGTGCTATATATAATAGGAAATAACACTCTATTTGAAACTATCCATTTAGAGCCATAAATATCTGCACAATATTTCACAGCAATTCAACCAGCAATTAGAGAGACATTTCTGTTTCGACAAAGTGGTGCAGTACATTCAAGATTGCCATGTTGCTTCCATGCCTGAAATTAAGTAACAGTTCAAACTTCTTATGTTCATATTTTTTGGTGTCAGAATTTCATGTTTGATGCCTAAAACACTGACAAATGAGTTAATAAGCTGATTGTCAGTGTGTCTGGTAGCCAAATTATTGATGCTTCCTCCTGCAGTCATGCCAGCACAAAAGGTGGAGTGACACAATAAAAACCCAGATCGTGACTTGTAATTGTTGCATTTTACATCCTTGTAACTACATAAACTGAAGATATTTAAGATGTTTATGGAGGTTTTTATGAACGCCTTTCTGTAGTTTTTCACAACAGACAAACACCCTGGAAACTGGATATAAAGTGTAAATGAGTAGAATTGAGGGCTTGATGCCTTGTATAGTTCAGGATGTAAAGAAGTGAAGTGTTTTCCATGCATCATTCAGAGGGCAGGGAGGTACATTTCTAGGGAGCTGCTGAATTAGTGCAGCAGCTCTGGGATCTATCACACTGCATACTCTCCTGGCTTTACAAGCTTCTTAGAGGGAAGTCAGGCTGCAAGTTAATCTCTTGGCATGTATCACTGCTGTCGGACAGAAGCCACATATCTTCAGAAAGGACATTTTGCAAGAAGGAAGCAAGGAACGCTTTTCTTACAGGTTTCAAGGGCCCAGAGGTCATGAAACTCACTCAGCACATAATTGACTTTGTAAAACTTCAGCTCAAGTTAGAAAAAGAATAACATTCAAATTGCAGTTGTGAGGAGGGGTTTTCCCTCCATGATTGTGGCAGAGATTAGTTTTCAGCTCATTACCTGCTGCTTTGGACCAGGACAGGAACACACACAGGGGCAAGGCACTGTGCTGTGATTTTTGCATTGTGGCCAAACAGCATTACTACAACGTTTTCTCATTTCATGTCATGAAGACTAAGGGCCTTTTTCTGGAAGAGCAGTAGCTGTAAAATGGTGAATAAGCAGTAGCTGAATAATGTTTGTGAATGTTACAGACTTTAGGAAATGACTCTTTTTTTATTATCAAAACCCTATCCATTCAATGTAAAAACATTTGGAAAGTTGAGAAGAGCCCATTCATCCCATTTACATGTGTGGGGAGCCAACAGGAAGTTAGCCTGTTTGGATTGCACATGCTCCCTACAGGCAGGGCTGAGACTGATGCTAATGCACATGCCTTACAAGAACAGCAAGCACAACATCTCAGTATCCATGGAATCCTTATTGTTGAGAGCAAAGAAAGACTCTTATGACAATGTCACTCAGTTTGTCTGACAACTGTCCTAGTGGTCTCTTGTAGAATTGCAACAGCAAACTGCAAGTGGGCCAAAAATTATTTCCCCATAAACTATCAACATGACATCCCATTCTAAAGCCATAGGTGTTAATATGGAATTGGTCCCCCCTTTGCAGCTATAACAGCTTTTACTCTTCTGGGAAGACTTTCTACAAGATCTTGGAGTGTGTCTGTGAGAATTTTTGCCCATTTATCCAGAAGAGCATTGGTGAGGTCAGACACTGATGTTGGATAAGAGGACCTGGCTCCTAATCTCCATTCTTGTTCATCCCAAAAGTGTTGGGATGGGATTCAGGTTAAGGTTCTGTGTGGGCCACTCAAGTTCTTCCACACCAAACCTTTATGGACCTTACTTTATACACTGGGATACAGTCATGCTGGAACAGAAAAGGGTCTTTCCCAAACAGTTCCCACAAACTCGAAAGCATAGAATTGTCCAACATAACTTGGTTAGCCAAAGCAGTAAGATTTTCCTTCACTGAAAGAGACCCAGACCAATCCCTGAAAAACAACTCCATACAGTAGCATTATCCCTCCTCCATCAAACTGCCAGATAGAGAAGCCTGATTTGTCACCCCGCTCCAAAGTCCTGTACACCCCTCCATCTGATGCTTAGCATTGTGCTTGGTCATGAAAACCAGGCCATGAAGCTCCCAATTCAGAGGTTTTGTGCTGATACTAATGCTACAGGTGGTTTGGTACTCTGCAGTAATTAAGTCAGCAGAGTATTGGCAGCTTTTACGCACTATGCATCTCGGAACTTGGCAACCCCACTCTATAAAGTATTCTGATTCTGAGTCTTTATGGCTGAGTTGCTGTGGTTCCATCTGCAATAATACCACTTACAGCTGATTGTGGAATATTCAGGAGGAAAGAAATTCCACAAAATAACTTGGATTAAATAACTGTAAATAACAGGTTACAGTAAATACTTTTATGACGAGTATGATTTTGACGAACACATGTATTTGTCATAAGTCTTTTTATGGCGCATATACTAATCAGTACACAAACTATTACCCCTCATACAACTGAACAAAATGCAAAGTATTAATATGGACATTGCCAGTGAAGAAATGTTGTCTCTTTTCTGCAGTTTTTTTCACATAACACATAAACATAACCTTGGGAAATAAAAACATTAGAGACGAAAGATAATTTCTGGTAATTTTCCACTGTGATCAAAACACAGGATCAGTATTGTTCACACAAAAAGAAATCTGAGCCACATAAGTTCCCTGTGGCAGGAGTGAAATGTTGCTGATGCTTCAAATCTGCAGCAAGAGTAAAATGATGCGGCAATTATCTAATCCGGTTTGTTTATGCCCTTAAACCCTGAGAGACAGAAATAAGCTTGGAAATAAAACCCAAAAGTAGACGGCTGCTTCTCAATGTCTAAATCCTAACTCTGCTTTTATCATAGTCTGTCCAAACTGCTGCTGCGGCCCTGCTACACTTTGATTGTTGAAGTACTGTTTGATGTTTTTAACAGTTGGGTGTGTGCAGCTTCATTTAGTGGTTCCTCGCATCAATGCTGGTTTATTGAACACAGGCGTAAAAGAGGGAAGAAGTTACTGATGAGAGAAAAACAGAATCTGGGAAAGTGTTTAAAAGACAAACACTAAACAAACTAGAACAAAATGAAGAAAGTCAGAAAGAAAGAAAGAAAGAAAGAAAGAAAGAAAGAAAGAAAGAAAGGAATGAGCAAGGAAACAAGAAGAAAAAGAGAAAAAATATGAATAATTTATTTTTTGATAGAAAAATAAAAGCAAATGATGGATGAGAAATTACCCCGGACATTCAGTGGACTTGGCTTTGCTTTACTTTCATTGTTGTTTAAATGTCCACTGGCAGACAAGCGTTGCCAGCGGAGCATCTTAAAGCAGTTTTCTTCTGCAGCAGATTCATTTTCTAACAGCCATTTGAGTTGATTTTCCATTTTGTGTGATTGTGATACATAATTTAAAATCTTTATTTTATCAGTTTCATGCATCTACAGTAAATGTTGAAGTTTGAAAAAGAGACCTGCAAAAGAAAGAACAGAGAGAATACATGGCACACACAGGAGTCAGACACAAATACACACAGCTACGTCCATAAGTTTTGGGTCAAACACATTTTTTGTAATTTTGCCTCTGTACACCATGGCAGTAGATTTTAAACCAAACTGTCATAATGTGATTGAAGTGCAGACTTTAAGCTTTAATTCAAGGGGTTTAACAAAAGTATTACATCAATGGTTTAGGAATTAAAACCCTTTTAAGACATAGTCTCCCATTTTCAGAGGTCCAAAATTAATGGGACAGGTGACTTGTCAAGCAGTTTCATGGCAAAGTGAGGCCTGTTCCCTCCTTGTTCCATGACAAACTAAGCAGATGAAAGACCTGGAGTGTTGAAACGTCTGGCACAGAAATCCTATAAATGACTGAATGTCTGTCTTCTCCTCTTTCTTCTTCCATGTAATCAGAGCTTCCTGCAAAATGCGGAGTAAAATGATGCCGACACACACCGTTGTCGTTGGTAGCTGTTCATTGAAACTGTCAATATGAGATCCAAAGAGATGTCAATGAAAGTGAAGGAGGCCATCATTTGACTGAAAACCCATAGTAAACCTATGAGAGAGATAGCAGGGGTGGGCAAAACAGCAGTCTGGTACCTTTTTAAATAGAGGGAATGCACTGACCAGCTCAGCAACACTGAAGGACCTGGAAGACCACAGAAGACAACTAAAGTGGATGATCACAAAATTCTTTACTTGGCTGAGAAGCTGAGAAGCTCCTTCATCACATCTAGCCAAATCAAGAACACTCTCAAGGAGGTAGGTGTGTCACTGACAAAGTCTACAATCAAGAGACACCTTCATGAATGTAAATCCAAGGTGCAAACCACTGGTTACGCTCAAGAACAGGAAGACCAGATTAGACATTGCCTGAAAACATCTAAAAGAGCTTGTCTAGTTTTGGAAAAACATTCACTGGACAGATTAAATCAAGATTAACTAATACCAGAATGATGGGAAGACATAAGCATGGAGAAGGAAAGGTACAGCTCAGGATCTGAAGCATACCACATTGTCTATCAAACATAATGAAGGCAATGTTATAGGTATGCATGGCTGCCAGTGGAACTGGATCACTGGTATTTGTTGATGATGTGACTGCTGGTAGAAGTAGCAGGATGAAATGTTCCTCAAGGTAAAGAAATGGGGTATTCTTCAAAAGCTAAGTCAGTCACCTGATCTCAACCCAACAGAGCAGGTTTTTAGTTAATGAAGGCAAAAGTGAAGGCAGAGAGACCCACAAACAAGCAGGAACTGAAGGCATCTGCAGTAAAGGCCTGTAAAGGTTTTTCATTAAATCATTAAATAACAATCCTTATATTTAAAATTATGCTTGTTTGTCCCAATACTTATGGACCTAACTATACTATTACACATCATCAAAAGCATCAAAAACAATTACAGGCAAAAACGTTCAGGACAAACACTTTCCAGCATGAGACTAACTTAAGGACTACAAATGTGATCAAACCCTGTGCAACATTCACTTCACAAGACTGAGCAGAAATATCTGACTAGTTAACCAAATAATTAAGGAAAGAACCATAAATTAGAGGAACCGTAAGATTTTCAAACATTTCTTAAATGCTATTTCACCCCACACAAAGAAACTTTCTGAGATATTTCATATCCATTTCTTCAGCCGAATTTAATCCATTCCTTTATAACATGTCTATTTATTGGTACCCAAAAACAGCGGTTGTGTAATGCACCAAGAGTGTGTTCATTCATTCATCTGTCGAGACATGTTTGTTATTCTAAACCAATATCGAAAACAAATTCTGTTTGTGGTCCTTGGATGCAGGGAGTTTTTTTTTCAGGGTTGGAAATATGGCCAAAGATCTAAAGTTGGAATGTCTTGTGGACAAAGGGGGTAAAGTTCCTGAGTTTTTGAAAAAAGTTCAAGACTTCCAGGAAAAGTTCACATGGGTGGAGAAGGAGCTAAGGAGCACTGAAAGACGAAAGCAAATAACAAAGAGAGTTGGATAATTCCGCAAGGGTTGATAGATGGAAGGTGAAGTGGTGGGAAAGAGGATAACACAGTGAGAGAGAAGGAGCAAATGGTGAAAGTTAAAAGGAACGATGAAAGAAGATAATCAAGACCGTAAGTAAGAGATTGGGAAAGAGTTAGTGAAAGAGGAAATGGAAACCTAAACAGAGTTTGAAAAAAATACAGAAAGGAAGAAACTGATAAGGAGTGAGAAAGAGCAAGAGATGCAAGATACAAGAGAGAGAAAAAAACACTGCAAGGGGAAGGAGGAATAAGAACAGAAGAAATTCATGAGAAATTGTAAAGACATGACAGTGGGGTTAAATTTAACTAAAGAAAAACAAAGTTTGAGTTTTTTGAAAAGAGAGACGTAATGGCAGATATGAGTTGAGAGAGTGAAATGAAAATATTTGACTAAATGAGAAAGGGAAACAAAAATTGAGAGAGTTTTTGCAGTGGTGTAACTCTATCTGCAGCGCTCCTACATGTACACACACTGAGAGCTGCTGCCAACTTAAACAGCAGCAGGTCTGCTTTAGCATCGTTACCCAATCTGCAGCTGATCTCGCCTGCATGGCCCAAAAAGAAAGGGAAAGAATAAACAAGAGGGGATCACTTCAAAAGTCGTCAGACTGAGCTCCGTTTCTCAACTTGACAAGTGTTCAGCTGGCTTTTACTCTTTGTGCACAGCTCTCTGGGGAAACAGAGACATGCAAGAGTGTGAGAAATGATGGAAATTTGCAAATTTAAACATTTGTGGAACTATGTGAAAAGGTTCTTCTGTGCTGGAATTCCAAGAAGAAAACCCAGGAAAGATGCTGCAGCTTTTTTCAAAGATAAAATAAGCAGTTAAACCATAATTTTTCATAAAAGTAAATGAAGCATGTGAAGAGACCTCTAAATGCATCACCACATTTAGGTGTAAAGGTGAAGCTTTTGCTAACTCCTCTAAATCAGCCTTTTATATCTTGTGCATTCCTGTCTACTGCAAATGGTGGTGCAGAATGTGCAGTAAGAATGTGTTAGACAGAGTGCAAGAGGAGGATGAAGTGAGCAAGAAAAGGTGAGTCTGCCTGTGCTTTAATACCTCAAGAAATGTACTAAAGGCCCTGTTGCATAAATGACGCATAAATTTTACCAGAGGCGGGGCTTGGCACTGTTTTTTTTGTAATTTTGGATCTGGACATCAGGCATCTTTCCTCTGAGTCTCTCACACTCTGAAACCCGTTCTGTGCCACCAAAATTGACCTTGTTTTGGAACATCATGTATTTTCTTAAGAGTACAAGATCTATATTTTTGTTCACAGTTCACTGTGTATAAATTATGACCTTGTTTGTTCAAATTATAAGACTACATTACCAGCCAGGACTGGTCTCTGTATGCTGAGAGACAGGCTATGTTTTTGTCTATCATTCTCTGCTGTGTTAGATACGCACCTGAAATCAACATCCACACACTTTGATTATCTCACTGAAACACAAACAAATGGTTTCGTGTGAATTCACCTCTGTACGGGGCAAGGCCCATCCCAAGAACATAAATGTGAACTGATTCCTGTGATCTGGGCTCATTCTGGCTGAGTTCCTGCGAGAGCCTGTGTCAAACTGAGTCTAGCGCTGCTATACTTTACCTGTGACCGCAATAAATATTTTCATGTGAATGGAAGATTCCTCCTGTCTGTTCTTGGGCTTCCAATAAAAGAATCAGGGCTAACACATTATTCGATACAGTCGACCAGAACCAATACTCTTTACGTTATACATGCTTCCCTTAGGCAGTGTTATTAGAAAACACGGCATACATTTTCACTGCTATGCAGATGATACCCAGCTATATTCATCCATGAAGCCAAATGACTCAAATCAATGAGTTCAAGTACAGGCTTGTCTTGAAGACATAAAGACCTGGATGCTCACATTAACTGTCATGGTCCCCCCTGTCCTCCTGGTGCGGACCCACCCCCTTCTCTCTTTCTCTCCCCTCACTACTTCTCTCTGTCTCTCCTCTGTCGGGCGGGGCTGGGTATCATTAACCTTTCACCTCCACAGCTGTGCGAACTAGCCACGCCTCCTCTCACACCGGCTGGCCATCAGCTGTTTTGCTGTCGCGGCTTTTTAACCCGCTGAGGAGCATCTGATCGGCGCTGGCTCGTTGCTTATGCTCGCGTAAGCCGTTCACAGCTCACTCTGTATCTCGTGAACCTTCATGTTGCTAGTTTGTGATAACCTGTCAAGTTGCCTCGATCTGACCACTGCTCTCCTCTCCCCTCTCAGACCCTTGCCATCTCTGGACCTTGGAAACTCTCTGGAAACCTCTCCCCGCCTTGGAAAGGAAGCAACAAACCCACCTAGCCTGGCCTCACTCGCCCTGCACCATTCACCAGCCACATTCGCAATATTCTGTCATTCTTTGTTCAACAAACCTGTTAACGCTGCTTCTGCATCAGATCCCTGTTCCTTTGACCATGACATTAACCAAATACAGTTGAAACCAGAAGTTTACCAACACTCTGTAAAAAGTTTCTAAACTTCTCCTGTTTTAGGTCAGCTAGGATCCCCAAAATTATTTCTATATGCTAAAAGCTGCAATAATGAGAGAGAGGATATTTAAGAGAGATTTTTGACTTTCTTTGAAGTCAGAAATTTCCACACATGTCCTTAGTATTTGGTAGCTTTGCCTTTAAACTGTAAACTTGGGTCAAGTGTTTTGAGTTTCCTTCCACAAGCTTCTCACAATAGTTTGCTGGAATTCTGGTCCATTCCTCCTGACAGAACTGGTGTAGCTGAGTCAGGTTTGTAGGCCACCTTGCTCGTA